>OMLB01021864.1:0-34056 GCA_900302555.1 Myripristis jacobus
ACTTCCTCAAGACTGTTGGAAAACCATTTCAGGTGACTACCTCTTGAAGCTCATGGAGAGAATGCCAAGAGTGTGCAAAGCAGTAATCAGAGCAAAGGGTGGCTATTTTGAAGAAACTAGAATATAAAACATGTTTTCAGTTATTTCACCTTTTTTTGTTAAGTGCATAACTCCACATGTGTTCATTCATAGTTTGGATGCCTTCAGTGAGAATCTACAATGTAAATAGTCATGAAAATAAAGAAAACACATTGAATGAGAAGGTGTGTCCAAACTTTTGGCCTGTACTATATATATATATATATAGGCTGGGAGTGGGGGTAATTCACCACTCGCTCCGCACTGGAGCGATGGAACGGCAATAAAGAAACCCACACCACCGCACCGTGTTAAATAACGATGCACCGCTCCTCGCTCACTCCAGCTCCGAACCGCTCATGAATACTGGTGTGTGTGTGTGTGTGTGTTAGGAAAGAGTTTGACTGAGTACAAGCACCTATGCATTTCTACAAACAAATAAGTCAGGGGAAAGGATGCTCAAGAGTGTGTTATGCATGCATGATTGAAGGAATGTATGTATGCATGTGTGTGTGTGTGTGTGTGTGTGTGTGTGCCTGAGCTAGCTAGCCAGCAAGTGACTGAGCAAGTGTGTATGCATCTACACAAGCAAACGTGTGCATGTTGCAAGGATAGAGTAGAGAAAGCAGAGCAGTAGTCAGTTTATAAAGTTCACCAAACTGAGCTGTATCGCCCCAGTTACACACCCACTGGACTGGTTACTTCAAATGTGCTTTGAGGTACAGGAATGTGCTAGAATCAGAGAGGGATTTGCACCCAGAGTCAAGCAAAAACTACATCATGTCTCTTTTTAAGAGACACTGGAATAAACTGTATGGGTGAGAAAAAGAGAGGGCCACATGCCATATTAGTGAGGCTGTATATGGGTTGAAATTTTACAGAAGAGCTGAATTTTAAATCACAACTGTAATTAAAATGCGTCATAAAAAAGATTCAACCAAAAATGGAAACATGTTCACACATCCCTCGTTTGCTCTCTCCTTCAAAGCTGCAGGACTTAAGGTCGTGTTCACACGTGCACTGTTTAGTCCGACTGACTCAAACTGTGGAGCATTTTCCCTATCGGTGCAGTAAATCTGTTAAGGTGTGAAACAAGCAATCGCACCCGGTTGTGGACCAAAACAACCAGGCTGAGACCCTGTTGAGGGGGTGGCGTCCTAAAACAAAAATCGAGGGTTAAAATGGAGCAACAAGGCGATACTTTGCTTCCTCAGTCTGACGAAATGCCAAGGTTGCACTCCATGCTGGATTCTGTATCGCCCAAATGTGTTTGTAGAATAAAACGAGAAGAACAAAACAAAACAAAAAATCCCTGATGTGAACATTTCTTTTCGCTGCACTTTCAACCTAGCTATATTTGTCTGACCGTGACCAATGAGTGGGCTGAAGGGTTCCACGTGGTTTTCGTTTGATACATTTTGGTTCATTTGAATTTTTGCCACGTGAAAACCAAACTGAACCAAAGGCACAAAGCAACAAAGCATCAACTATTCCACTGCCTCGAACAGCAAACAGACTACAGCTGTGACAGCCCCCTCAGTGCTGTAGGTAAAAAGAAACCTCAGAAGCAGAAAGACTTCCACCTATTTGCACATGAATCAGGAGCAATATCACTTTCTGCCAAAATGTTGGTTTCAAGTCAAGCATCAGCATCAAGCAGCTCTCTTGTCACAAACTACCATGACTTAAGTTTTAGACCACGGGCTGTCAATCAGGTAGTATTTCTGATACAAAAAGACTGCCTACGATCCTTTGTGACAAATGTTGTGCGTATGTGTGTGTGTGTGGTGAGAGAGTGACTGTGAATTTTTGACCCAGAAAGATTGGGAACACCTGTTCTAGATACAGGGAACATCACACATCCTTGCCCTAACTTGGCACTGCTCTACTCAGGTCCTAAATTCACTATTAGCAAAGGCAGAACTGAAGGGGAACCAGTGGGTTATATACCACTATACTTCATGACTTCAGGTGGTAGGTTTACGAATTGTGAATAGTTGAGGAAAAGGACAGTTCGGTTTACCTTAATATATCTTGTGATGAGTCCACTTTTTATTATGATTATGTTGCAATCGACAGTGGCGGTCATCACCATGTTTCTGCACTGATTAGGAAAGCTTTATGGTGTTTCTGGTAGTGGGCAGACTTGATGCAACGGGACGCAATATGCCTTCAAGTGATTCAAACGATTGCAACTTTAAGATGTATTTGGGGAACAAAAAGTAGAATAGACGCAGCCACTGACTGTTCAAGTACTTTTGGGCACCCTGAAATGAGAGGCCTTGAAGAAATGCGACTGTCTATTCATCCGATTTGACTGAAATTAACTTCAAACAAAAAGCCCCGACAGTCTGCACTTCAACATCACTGAATCATATTCTATCTGATAAAGGGGTTACAAGACTAAAGAAAATTACATGGGTTTCCTGTCCAAATAATTACAGAGCTCACTTTACAGTAAAAGCTACACTGTAAGTAAAGATCAGAGACACAAACATCACATATTCTATTGTACAACGAGGCCTCAAAGGGAAATGGACTAAAGCCCTTCTCTAGTCATCGCTCCAGCTCGCTCTGCATCAGCGTGTTTGAGCATATGGTGCAACTGGATAGTGCTTTATTCATTAAGCCATATGGCCGTGCCACCCCTACTGCTCAGGGCGCTGCAGAAAACGTACAAGGCAAAGAGTGCGAGTGTGTGTGTGTAGGACTAGGATGATTCCTAAAGAAGTACAGATAGCGATTCAGATCTGCTCGGCCCTCCTACATGGTTACCATAAGGTAGGTTAACACGCAATCCTGCCACCCACACACAATTTATTCATAAATACACACGCATGAGCAGGAAAAAAACAAAACAATTCACCAACACACACACACACACACACACATGCAAACACGCAAGCACAGAGCTGACCTCAGGGCATCAGCTCCATAGCTCCGCACTATCACTGCAGGATCTGGGTAGTTCTTCTTGCGCTTGCTCATCTTCTGTCCATCGCTACAGGGAGGAAACAGACAAAGGCATTAATGTACAGACACACGCATGCACGCACACATACAAGCGCATGGAAGGAACCATGCACTTGGTATTCAAATTAGCCAAGTCCTTCCAGGTCAGTAAGCGTGTGAGCGCATTGGCTAGAACAATGCTGGGTTTAGACCCCAGGGCTGAGGAGAAGTGGCCCCCGTTTGAAAGCAAGTCTAATGGTACAGCACACATATTAATGTACACACTCACACACACGCACACCACCGTGACCATGAACTGATCACTACACAAAACATTCAACTGGAAGAAGAAAAGGCGACTAGTTATAAAGGTGGTGTAAAAGAGAGCAGGAGGGGAACGGGGATCAGTGGAGGCAGACAAGAAGACTGATAACTGGGATGGGAGGAAAACAACCGAAAAATGGTCTTCATGGAGAATTATTACTCAAGGGAATGAGACAAAAAGTGGGGGAAGGGCCTGTCATGTCAGTAAGCGGAGAAACTGACCTAGCAAGTACCAATCCGTTAACGATGACGTTCTTGAAGGGCGGCTTGCCAAACAGGGCCGTGGACAGCACCAGCAGGGTGTAGAACCTGGAGTGCAGACAGTGCAGGAGGTCAGGCTAACAACTGGGACTGAAACATGAGAGTTCATATCGTCTTAGATTGCTCACCACTCTACCTATACAACAACTGATCCAGCCATTCTAACCTTCCTTAGATATCCATTCAGCTAATTCAATTACATCAACCTCAATGATTAAATCTGTAGCGAATGTAATGAATGTTATTTACAGAGCACCTCTCCAGCAAAACAGCACCAAGCGTTTCACAGGCGGTACAACTTAGAATGAGACATATAGGATACACAACAATAAATAAATAAAACAATATAGATATAAAAACAAGGCTATAAAAATGCACAAAATAAAATTAGGGTAAAGTGAACAAATGCAGAAAAACCTGACAATTCTACATTTGGGAAGGTCCGTCTGTACAGACATTTTAAGGAGGGATTTTAAAAAACAGATGCAGCAGGCTGTTTCCACTTTAGAGGCCGTCACTTCAAAAGCACAGTTGCCTTTTGATTGGTCCACTGGACAACGGGTTAACTGCAAAACCTTGGTCGGAGGGTCTGAGTGGCCTTGCTGTGCTGTATGGGGTCAGTAAGTCAGTAACTACTGGGTCAGTGCTTTATCTGCCATTAAAAGAATTAAAAGAATCAACTCTGAATTTTACAGGCAAGCAATGGGCCAGTACTGGGTTGATATGAGAAGTAGCTATTGTCCTTGTCAAGAACCTTGCAGCAGAGTTTGCATAGGTTTTGACTAACATAAGAAAATAAAGCATTGCAGTAGTCTAGTTTGAAAGATATAAAGGCATACCAAAATCCTGCTCGCCCTAAAACGATGGTAATGATCATATTTTGGATATATTTTGGTTTCTTAAGTGGAAAAACCATGACGGCACCAGCTGTTTGGAGAGATGCTCCAAGTTTCAAAGTTTAGCTTTGGGTAAAAAAAAAAAAAAAAACAAACCTCAAATTTTCTGGCAACTGATATAAGATTGGAAGCGAGAGCACTGAGGCTTGACTAAAATTGGCATGTCTGTCTGTTTACCTCTTTCTCCATCCATCATCTTCTATCCATTTATTCAAATCGGCTCAATTCTCGGTTTCTCTCTCCTTTCAACCTCTTTGTTCTTTCCATCTGTCTATCCACTCATCCATCACTTACCATCCTCTGGTCTGGTCAATTCCCTCGGCGATGAAGTCTGCTGGGAAAGTGTCCTCAAACTCCTTCCTGTTCTCAAAGGGGTAGTGGACCTGGGCATAAGGCATGCTGCCACTCTCAAACCAGCAGTCAAACACCTCAGTGACCCTGTGCAGCACGCCCTTACCGCACCGGGACGGGATGGTCAGGTTGTCAATACTGGGGACAGACACAGCAGGAAAAGCAGAAAAGGTGGATAGGAGAGAAAGAAAAAGGGAGAGGGACAGAAGAAAAGAAAAAAAACGGAACAGTGAGTGATCACAGAGCTTGACACAACATTTGTTGGAGATTGGCAGCAGCAATATTAATTGACCACATCTGTTTTATTGTTGGTTTTCATCAGTTCCCAGCAATAGGGGAACTTTTGCAACACGTGTACCCTATAGATCAGAGGCTCTCTGTGCTTTTCAGCCGCAGTCCAAAACAAGAATTTTAATCTCTCGCCCTTGGGACCTAGGCTCAAGAAAACACGGTGGTGTTCATGTTGTGCTGAGACCAACTTGAATTAGGCCCCTTATTGCTTTGGGTTATAAGTTTCAGACACCAGGCTATAGATTAATTTTCTCCATAAGCTGACTCACTCAGATGCAACCTACACACAAAGTTATTGTTTGTCCTGTAAAGTTACTTAACCAAAGGAAAATAAATGATCCTGGCTTTCATAGGAAATACAAGATGTCTGCCTGTGTGAGGAAGCCATTAAATCTAGATCAAATGCAGCCCCTACATTCCTCCTATCTCTGTTGCTTTCATGAAAAGTCACCTTTGCTGTTTCCAGGGTAAAAAAATAATCTTTCTTCAACATCATGTATGCAGGGAAAGTTGACTAAGCACATTTGCTTTTTCCAAAAAAACAACCTGCAGCATTTTTATAAAATGACACACCCTCATGTCTATAAAGTTCCCTATACAAATGCAGCTTGCTGTTGGCCACTGAGACCTGACGCCAGAAAAATCTGAAATGCCTTTTTTTGTGTAATCCCTGTGTCGGACCAGGCAATTGCTCAGTATAGAGACTGAGAGGGGACAAGGGTGAGGTTACATAACACTTACTGTTTAGTTTTAGACTAGATATATGTTAGATATATGTTCTAATGGTAACAAAATCTGAATATCCAATATCCAATGCTAGTGGATGAAACAATGCTTTCACATTTGGACAGGGCTTCAAGCAGCTTCACTGCAGTGCTTGGCTGAAGAGCTTGTAGAACGAAGGGAGAGTGTTAAAAGAGAATAGCATTTCAAAAAGAACTGGTCTGATTCGTTGTTTTTGGACTGTTTAGCAGCCACTGTTTTTGGATGTTGGCCACTTCACTCACTGTCATGCCTGCTGTTTGTGACTGTCCACTCAGCTGTTAGTGATTCACACATCATCGATTATTAAGAAATTCACTCTGTGGAGAAAAGTGTATGGGGGTGACGGTGATAGAGAAAGGGCAAAAGGGGAGGCAAGGACAAAGCAGGCAATTAAAGAATGCCGCTCAGTTTACTGATTTCAAGATTTACTGTACTTTTGCACCACTTCCACTACCCAACCATACCCAGTAAGTCCAGGTATTCACAGCTTTATCTCTAACCTTTAGACTACTTACTAACCATCCTTTTGCAGATCTGCACACAGGACAATGAAAGTAGCTAACTCAACAATAGCAGATTCTGTATAGTCCCAAGTGACATTTGTGACAATGACATATGGACCTAATTAAGCAACACTTTACCTGAATGTAATCTAAGACCTCTGGCTTCCTATGTGAACAGCTGCCTAAATCACCTTTATGGAGAATACAATATTGTAAGCATACTTGACTTGCTGGTTAACATTATCAAGTATAACTAAATACACAGAAGCATTGCTTATACCACAATGTGATTTAGCATAAAATGTACAATGCTTTGTCCTTTAATTGTGCTAAGATTTAATTCTTTGTGTATAAAACACCATATATATGTGAAACACAGCGGACCAAGCAACCCAATGGATGGAGAACGCAGAAGTTTGCTCTGCTGTCATGCGATATCAACTTATTTTCATGAAAAAGGGATTATGAGAATTGTATGAAAAACCAGAGCTCAGCATAAATAACTTTTACTTCTATTTTTAATGAGGTGCTTTTCATTAAAAACTGACTTCATTTGCACAAAAGGTTAAACAGCATCCTGGTATAGAGAAGTGAAATGCATTACCCTGACCGGCTGACATGAACCTGAATATTGGAAACCACTGTGCAAAGTAAACCTTTGACATGAACTGGTGATTTTTTTTATTTTATTTTTATCCTAACGAGAGGGATACAGACATCTACAGTTACAACTTTCACAAAACACCCTGGAGGAGGACAATAAAACACTGGGCTCCTACACATTTTTCATTTTTAAATTTTCATGCTTTTCCCAACTTCAGCTTTGGCTTTGTTTTCCAGACCTGTAAAGAAACCCTGACTGTACAGTAAAAGTACAAGACAAAGGAGGAGGAGGAGGATTGTGACCTCTTCCTCCCACATCAATTAAAGATAGCGAGCGCTACGGATTTGATTAAAGGTAATTAGAGGATACAGCGGAAGGGGAAAGTGATCTGAGTTCTGTAACACCCGTCTGGTTAAGGCAGACAGGTCACTTTAGAAGGACAGAGGGCACACGCAACATCCGCAAACTCATACGCAGACGCACAAAAAAAGCATCGACACACACCACATCACAAACACACCCAACTGAATTAATGTACACAGCTGAACACATACCGAGCTTATGAATCTTAGGCCACACGCGCGTCTTGAAGACACGCACGTGCATGCACATACACACAGATGCATATCATCGAGTACACATTCAAGTGTCCGGCTGTTAATCTGCATGGCTGATCAGTGACTCACCTCTCCCGATGAAGATCAGTTACTTTGACTCCGGTCAGCTCCTCCAGTTCCGCCAGGGACCCTACACACACCACCTAGCCCACACACACGCGCACACACACATAGTGCATCTTCTTAATACAGAACGAGCAACATGAGGCAAAATTAAGACATCATTGATGGCAGCATGTAGATGTATGTATAAATTTTTTGTGCATAGGTGCAGAGTAACTACATAAACCTAAATCTGTGTATACTGTAGTCGGGTGCTCTTGGGATAAAAAGTTTTGAAGCATACTCTCAACAAAGGGAATTTTTGTCTTGTTCATGTACAATAAGAGACCAAAATGCCAAGTTCAAGTTAGAAGAGAATCCACCTGTATTCGCCCTAGTTTGAAAGTACTAGGGATTTAAGCTCTGCAGGGGTTAACTGGTACTACACCTTATCAAAATTTCGTTGTATCTTGCTACCTGTCTCTCAAATGACATTACCACAAACCCATACTACCCTAAAGAAGGCCTACTTTAATGCACTTCCTAAGCAACTTTACCTTAAAAAGTATGTTAAAGTGTGTTATCTGGTCTCTTCAGAGAGTTAACCTGTAGGCTCTGCTCTAGTTTTACCCACAGAGCCAGGTAACATGGCCCAGATACAGCCTGATGCACCACCCTCAGATATGGTGGAGTGAGAATTTAGAAATACAGCGAGAAAAGACAGGGACAGAGAGAGAGAACACAAAGAAAATATACTGAGAGCTAGACATCATTCTGGTATGCACACACACATACACACACACACACACACACACACACAGGCACGCACATGCACATACACTTCTAGCTTTGGGTGTGTGAACTGCCGCTGAGGGGTGTGTGAGAGAGGCACCAGGGAGAGAGAGTGTTCTGGAAACAGTCACAATGCTATTTCCAGCAAGCAGGTCGCTGGCTGTCCCTCTTCCAGCCAGGGGACCAACACTTCATTTTTCAAACGCTCAAACAACCCAATTCTGACATCCCTATTCAGTTCAGTCTACTTCACATTATTAACCAGCCTTGGCAACCAACATCCATAACAAGATGAACATTTACAGTTTGGCTCTCCCCTCCACTGTCCATCTCTCGTTCATTTTTGCTGATTTTCCCGCCCTCTCTCTCACTTTCTGTATTTTACTCCCTCATTTTCTTTGCCAGAATTTTTTTTCTTTCCCCTTCTCCTGCCTTTTTTGTCTATTCCTTCTTTGTACCGATTTTTGTTCATTTTGAGGACCTTACCCAGCATGAAAAAAAAAGCAGTTTGGCTTGTGTTTACTTGTTGTTTACATTTATGAATCATTCATATACTCAGTTTGCAGAGGTACTCAGTAATGGCGCCTGAGGGAGCCGGCTCAGACTGCAGTACAGAGTCATGCTACACTCCTTTGACACCACGGTCATCTCACTCTGCTATTTCACAAGTCTCTCCGAACACACACAAACAAAAAGCTAGGGATGTTAATTTATGGGAGTGTCACAAAAAGCCTGGCAGCAACATTTTCTCTGAGAATTTATGCGCAAAAAAAGGAGAGCTATGGATTGATCCTTTATGCACTGTCATGTTGTAACATGTTGCAAAGCACAATGACACAGTAGAAAAAAATAGGTGCTCTATTATGGCAGAATAAAGGTGTGTTTATGTGTACTGCTGACCTCTTCAAAGTCATCGCTGACCCAAAGAGGGATTGGTGTCCCCCAGTAGCGGTTCCTGGAAATTGCCCAATCACGAGCATCTCTCAGCCAATTCCCAAAGCGCTTCTCACGCACAAACTCTGGAACCCTGGAGAATCGGGAGAAAGAGAGAGAGAGGGAGGGAGAGAGACAGACAGAGAGAATTGTGATGTGTCCTGGTTTCGATTACTTTTTTCCAACATGTAACATGATTTCCACCGCAGAGGCAATAAAACCAGTATGGAGCTTGGAGGTGGCAGGGTGCGGTAATTACGCTTTAACACAAAAAATACTGCTGCCATATTCTCATGCAAAAATCTTTCAGCTATTTCCAACTGCCATCGCTCCTAGAAGCCATTTAATTGTTCTGTGTGCTTCTCTGCAACAAGAGCAAGCACAGGTCCCATTATAATGCATTATCATCCCCTTATTGAGCTGGCCTCTATTCCAATTCCTCCTCTTCTTTTGCCGCACTAAAAATAAACTGTGTGATGCTCTCTCTATGAAGCTTAACTGCAAAGGTTAACACTCCCTCCAGGGCATCTTCCTCCTTTGTACCCCTTCTCTGCTCTCTCCCTCTCCCATTTTGCCTCCCAATTTCTAGCTTTCAACCACTATCTCACCATCTCTCCCTCTTTCTCGCTCTCCATTTTTCCTGTCCCCCTCTCTTGCTGTGCCAGGCTGTACTGCTCAGGAGAATAGTGCAGGGGGTATAAATCGCCGTCAGGATCCATGCGCCAAGCAACGAGTTCATCAATTCCCATTTGTACGAGGCATTTCTATTTAGGCCCCTAATATATCAATTTAATGATTTTTTTCTTGCTCGGCCCCCCTCCTATCCTCTGCACCTCCCCTCTCTTCTGCTCCCTCTCTCTCTGTTTGAGCTAAATGTGGAATTTAAAGTGTGCTGTCTTGTGCTGGAGATGCACAGCGGAGCCATTTAACATGTGCAGGCTTCTATTATAAGTCAGAGACACTGGGGATAGATACGACAGGGAGAGAGAGAGAGAAAGACAGAGAGAGACCATGTCAGGGAGGGCAGCGACTGAGCGACAGATAAGAATACGTGAAGATTAAGGAAGACAGGACAATGGAAAGAAAGTAAGAAAGAGAGAAAAGAAAAATGGAGAAAAGAGGAAAGGTTGAACAAGATAGACGGAGGGATGAAATATAGGTAGAAGGACAAGTAGTGGAAGGTACCAACAAGAAGGCAGGAGTAAAGTGCAGCAGAGGAGGTAGACATTTCTGATTCCCACCTGTTTCCTGGTTATTTTAGGATAGGAGGCCGTTTAACCACAGCGCTCATGGAGAATGAAAGTGTGTGCTGAAATCCAGCGGCAGTGGCCAAGTCTTTTGTACCACAGACGCCCAAGGAGACCAGCTAGTCTTGCGAGCATTCATTTATTCGCTAATTTTTCCTCTAATTTGTTAATTTATTCAGACCCAGACAGACAGTTTACGAAATCAGTCTAACCAAATGACATCGTTTTTTGACACACATTTAGCAGAAGTCCAACCGCTGCACCATCTGTTTAATGTGACATAAAATCTACTGATTACTCTGGGAATATGGGAACTAGTACGATGCTTTCTGGGGGTTTAATATTAGTTTTAAAGTTCCCCTCCAGCCACTGATTAAACCCTTATAAATCTCAGGTCATCAATATTGAATTTATATTTTGAGGTTTTTTTTTCCCCGTAACAAAACATCCCTTCATGCATTAAAATGGCTTAGATATAACTCTACAGCTTGCACACATTAAGTATGCGCAGATCTATAAATATGCAAATAGTCCTTGCCCACGCCTCTGCCTGCTCACACCCTGGCTCATACCTTGTATTGTATCTTATAATTTAGCCATTTAAAAAATTATTTTCAAGTTGGTCTTGAAAATAAAACACTGGTGTGAATACAGTAGCTCTGAATACACTAAACCACAAAGTCCCTATACGGTATTTCTTTCAGAAAATCTTAGTTACACTAATATTGCTCATGTGAGGCAGCCATATCCAATTGGTCTTGTTTATTTATTTTTTACACAAAACTCCCAAGCCACCACCGGGGCTGGTGCTATTGATATGCAAAGCACCACCATGTCAGTTGAGATTGGCTGTCAGATTTTAAGTGGAAGGGGTCTTTAACGTTAAGTCAGTCGCTCGTGTCTACATGAACTTCATGTAGGCATACTGAACTCTGCACGGATTTTACTTTTATTAGGATAGTGATGAGCTCACAGCTTCACTGACAGTCAATCTTCCTGGGACCAGAACAGTCAACTGTGAAAGTGGTGATTCTAATCAAAAAGAGAGTTATTCTTTTAATGAAATCAAATAATTAAGCTTTGACTATAAGCTTAATTGGAAAGCTGCATCAGAAAATCACCCCCAGAGTGAAGCCGAGCAGGCACACACAGAGGGAATGCACAACTGTGTGTGTGTGTATATGTGTGTGTGTGTGTTTCTGCATGTGCATAAATGCACCCAAGTGTCAACATGGATATTTGAATGTTGAAGCAGAGTGATCCTTCCCTCAAACCCTATCATAACAGCCCTAACATTTTCACCAGAAATGTTTTAAACATGTCCACAAATACCAACATTATTTGCACTCAATTTAGACAAATGAACTCAAATTTAAGCATTTATGTATATATTACTTCATGATGACACTGGTACTGCTCAGTGAAGGTATTTAGCCTTAAAGCTAGTGTATGTGCATGTGTGTGTGTGCGTCTCTGTGTACATGTGTGTCCTCACCTACCTAGCGGCTAGTCATTCATCTCAGTTTGACAGTCCCATTACCAGAGGCAGCTACTGTGGCTCAGAAAAGAGCACAGGGAGCACCAAGGGTAATACCACTTAGCAAAGGCATCATGCTGACACTTACGTTTCCTTTAACATTCCTGCCATTACAATTAGCTTCATGCGAATGTTTAGAGGGAAAAAATATTGGTTTAATTTGCATCCCTATAAAACGGACACATCAAAAAGACTTTTACTGTGGTATAGAGCCGGAGGACCAAATGACATCAAGGCAAATAACAGACATCTATTAATTATTATCCCTTTAAGCGATAGCTATGTAATAATTTGCACTGACAGTAAAGATTATTTGTGCTGGTCAATAGCATGAGGCCGTGTGTAACATTTCCTATCTCTACTGCCATTTTGTAATTGCAACAGATACAGGCCTATAGCTGCAGCAAACGTGTGGTGATTTTAAAGCAAATTTAAAGTTCAGTTTTGGTGAGAAAAACAACTCTGACTTCCACAATTCCCTCTGGATAATCAAAGTTCCTATTTTAGTCATGCATAACTTACATGTTAATTCTCAGAGTGATTATGGGGAGCAGTCTTTTCCTGATCATGTAAATAGGTTAATCAGTTGGTTGCCTTAATCACGGCACTGGAAACTGTCTGTCACATTTTTGTGTGCAGACAAATGCGGCCCGGGACAATGGGTGTGCACACAATCTAGAGCAATAAAAATAGAATGAATTTTTTTTTTTAAATTACCGATAAGGTTAAGTCATGGCATTTCACAGTAATAGATTATTGGATTTAGTTTTGCAGAGTTTTTTTTATTAATCACTTTGTTGAAAGTGGACTTAATCTCTTGTTGAAGGTAAGTGTAGCGGGCCTCACTAAGTGCATTTTAGCAAGTTGTTGTAGAGAGCAATTAGCCTACTGCTGACTTTACTGGTGTTTTTGTGATTTTGTTTGTATATGTTCAATTATTAGCAATGATTGTTGGCTGTCTTGGCTTGCAGCACTTTAGACACCTAAGAAGCTAAGAAGCTCACAGCTGAGAAGCATGTTACTAGAGGTGAACTAGTGTTCACTGATTTCAGAACAAGCCTTACCAATAACATTTTCCATTGTTGTCCAGGAGTTTCTCCACCATGTGTTCCACTCTCACAAACCAGCTGGGGACGGCTTTGTAGATCAGGGGAGTGTCAGACCTGGAGAGAACATGAATGCACAGACATAAAAATATGGGGCTGACAAAAAAAAAGACACACAGTGCCCAAAAACATTAATCCTTTATGGGGGTTAAAAATTAGATGCTAAAGACTTCCTTTGTCATATACAACATTTCCTCAGCCATGCAATTTAATGTAAAATTATTTATTTACACTCTGATTTATTCTCATTCCCTTAATAACATTTTAAAATATAAAATCGCTACTTATTTGCAATTTGAAAACCTTTGAACTTAATACTACGCTGATTTTTCTTGTTTATATATACTGTATACCCTTAATTAAATAAAGTGGCCATCTGAAATGATCCAAATAATGCTGCACATTTAGAGACCAGCTGAGTTTGAGTTGTCACCTGCACAAATCCTTCCCATGCCTGGGTTATAGTGTCTGAGTGGTTAATAATACAATAGTTTCATCTCGACAAGTTTGTGTCGGCTTGTGGCTCAGAGATCAGGTCTCCACATATTTACTGAGGTTAATTAATCCTGCTGAGGTTAGGCTGCAACTGACCTGCGCAAAATTAACTCTGTGTGTGTGTCAGCATGCAGAGGTGGAAGCAACTAATTACATTTAATCAAGTTAATGTAAGTCAGTAGCTTTTTGTGAATATTTTTTCAAGTCAGTAATTTTACCTAGAGCATTGTACTTCACTACATTTTAAATCATATCCATTACACTACCCATCCACTACAGAGAACAAATGATCAATGTCAGATTGTGGCACTTTTCACAGTGAACACAGTCAGCAAAAGAAAAGATAAATATGGTTCTACTTTGGTGGTTCTACCATTTGTCATTTCCAAATTTCCAATAAAAGCTGCACGATGAAAAGCTACCAATGGTCGATAGAAGTGAGGACCGTTTAGACCTTTAAAAGAATCCACTTTGAACGATGCACTCTCGTCCTTTTATAACCACATGGAAAACATCTCACTTAACACAGTTACTGTTTTGAACAAGGAACTCGGTCACTTTTTCTCCCAGTACATTTTAAATGAGCTACTGTTTACGGCAGTACTTCTACATCTCGAGAGGTAAACTATCAGCAAAGTAACAGTACTTCTACTTGAGCTGCAGGTTCCGGTGCTCTTTCCACCACTGTCAGTGTGTGTGTGTGGTAGTAAAGATGTGTAAATATGGTACAGTGTGAGATGTGGATGTGCCAGAGCACTAGCCTTGACTGTTAGGCGGTGTGAGTGGACACTGCTGAGACCACAAAACCTCCTGACTTACTACATTACCCCCCCTCAGGGAGGCATGTCGGACCACTACATTTGAGGGAGCAGTCAGGTTGGCACATTATGTTTCCTACTACTACAGGAACAAGAAGCTCTTACTCAAGGAGCGAACATAACATGGTGCTATATTTTGCTAGTGCAGGCCTAATGTCTATGACAGCCTCTAACCACCAACTCCAGCAGGTGGCGTAATTCAATAACCGTTGTTGTATAGGTCGACAGTGGGAAACTACAGTGACTTTAAAGGAGCAACAATAAAAACAGGTAACATTATAGTACAGTAGCATAAGGTTTGTCTGTCTCACCTCCAGCAGAAGGGGTAGCTGTGCTTGAAGGAGCTGGCGTTGACGAGACGGCCTTTCTCCTTCAGCCATTTCATGATATTCTTGTCCGCATCCTACAGACGGCGTACAAGCAACACATAGATCACATCGGATTTGGCCTGAAATATGCGGCTGTGCACTAAAATTTTATATCAGGTACATTGTCATGATTTGGTATGACAATGATTTGCAAATGACTTGCAAATGATTTGGTATGACATACCAAATCATGATATTGCAGTGTGAGTATCTAGTACATAAGTAAAAATTTTGGCTGCAAGCACAGATATAATGGTTGTCAAGCCAATGCAAGACATGTCTATAGGTTAATCATCAAAGACAATGAAGTGAGATCATGTAATTTCATGGTTAACTGTTTAATGTTGATTACACAGCTCATCTTGTAAATACAGCAAAAAAAAAAAAATCAGTTCAAGTTCTGTACGTTCATTGCTTATAGTATTTGTCTCATATCATGTTCTCTAAAATAAAATAATTTCAAAGCCATATAATGTGTTAAGATGATGAAGTTAATATAAAAATTAAAAACACCTTGCAGAAAACAAATGTTTAAATTAATACATTTAATTTCATGTGTGTGCAAACCAACAACAAACTATTTTATACTTCACATTCCAAAATATCAGAAAATGTCTTAAGATTGTGTAAAAGTTGATGTGGTACATTTGTAATGTATTTCACACAAATAATACATTAGGACCACAAACTATGACTGTTACTAAATCATTCATTGCAGAGAATGACATGTAGTTTACACTTTCTAAACTCGCTGCGGACCAGTGTTTCATCTCAGCCAATGACTGCACTGAAAAAATGGCTAGAAATGCAACTTGTGCATTTTACTAAATATTTTATTGCAGCAAGATGAACAAACAGATGTTTCAGCATCTATAATATTTGTTTGTTCCCTTTATCTTCCCCTATATTAAACTAAAGAGCAGGGCGAGCTACAACTGCAGTGCTGTAAACAAGTGTCAAGTGTCACTGGCTAGAGTTATCATGACAGATTTGTATTCGTATCATTTTCTGACTTAATAGCACTGTTATGAGGAAAAAAATCTTTTTTTGTAATTCTTCTCTGGAAAGATGCCTTTGAACTTCTCCACAGGCGCTTCCCACCACCACAGATGGAAAAAAATTATCTGGAGGAAACACTGCCACAGACATAAACATGGTGCTCAAATAGAAATTCACAACCAAGGTCACAGTTGGCTGACACAGCTACAATTAAACATCAACAAATAGGTGATGAAAAATACTGCATTTTGTCATCCTGTTCCTCGCTAATGGCAGCAAATCTAATATGCAATCAGCCCCGTGGCATATTCTACACTATTTCATCTCGCTCCAACCAAGCTCACAGTGCAATTTACCAGGATTTCATAAATATCGTTTTCCAGCATGGTGTGTCACAGTTTGTTGGTCCTGACCTCTTCACAGAAAAGAGGTTGTAAACTTTCTAAGCCAAGAGTAAATTTTGCTTTACCCTGACTCCAAGTTATTAAAACATATGATTACCCCTGTGCTATGGAAACTCAGTGGAACCAGGCATGCACATCACTGTGGAAGTCAAATCATCCAGTCAAACAAAGGTACCACAGATTTACTCAATCATTTTTTGTCACTCAGTTATTTACATGTATCTGTGATTCATTTGGCATCTTGTTGTCATGAGGCACTGCCTATCAGCCAAATTACAATTTTCAAAAACAAACAAATTTGTTAAATGCATTCTGAACTGTCCAAGCTGGCCCTGTTAAACTCCACTTGCCTGCTGTGGAAGACTAAGTAAGAATAGAAGTCTATAGCTGGATTCAGATTTTTTTTTCCCTCTTTGTGGCACAAACCTGGCTTCTATTCTATTTATATAAAAATGGTGAGATACAACTACTGCAATGATACAACATAAAAATAACGGGTTGTCGGTTTTCAGCAGCTGACTTTCTTTCCCGTTTCCACATGAAAAAGGTGTACTTTGCACATCCAAATTAGTTAGTGAGCATTTTGTAGTTTAAAAGAAGAAAAATATCAGTAGGAAGACACACAGTCATAAAGGGAGCAATTCAAAAAAGAAAAATAAAATCAATGCATTTTTGTATGCACTCACTTCAAGCTTTATTCAGCAGTAATTAGTAATTACATTCATGTATAAATGGTCAACAGTTCTGTCCTACATAAAACTTGGGTTTGTTTTTTGGGGGGTGTTGCTATGTTTGTGGAGTTTGCTATCAATCACAGCAGTACAGGTATGCTTTATTGTGATGGAGGTGGCGTCCCAGAGTTGGATCAGCATAAGAAAAGATGGGCAGCAAAGGGGTGGACAGAGTGAAGAGGAAGAGGAGTGGGGTTGATAGAAAAAGTATCACAAATTAAGTTGGGATACTGCAAGAATCTGAGAAAAGGAAAGGGCAGAACTAAGGAAAGAGGAGGAGAGGGTTAAGTACTACCCACAACAAGGAATGGGAGAGGCAGTGAGGGGGCAGGGTGGAGGTGGTTGGAGCAAGGAAAGGGAATGAGCAGGCAGGTTGTGATACAAGCAGTCAAAGGTGTAAGAGGGAGGGACAGGATAGACTGGGACAGCAGGCAGGTATTCTTGGGATTGCAGTGTCTGGGTGTGGCTAGCTCAGTGGTGGGAGTTGATCAGAAAGAGCAAAATAGGGAGAGAATAAAGAGAGGACAGGACAGGAAGACAGGGTGGGCTGATCTCTCCACTCTATGATCTGCTCTGATGGTCTTCTCTGTGGTGGCATGTGGTTGCAGATCCGAGGTTCCCCTCAGCCTGGAATAGTTAGACAGCTGCTGGTGGTTCTGCAGTGATCCCAAGCCTCTGCTCCTCCCCCTCCAGCAGCTTCCTGTAGGTAGCAATCTCTGCGTCCAGCTTCAGCTTAATGTGCAGCAGTTCCTGGTAGTCCTGCAGATACTTGGTCATCTCCAGTTTGGTTTCACAGAGCTGGTTCTCCAACTGACTGATGACACCCTCCAGGCTAGCCACCTTGTCCATGTGGGCCATCTCCATGTCCTCCAGCTGTTGCTCCAAAGATGCATTTCCAGCCCTCAGCCCATCAATCTGGTTCTGCAGTTCTGTCACTTGGGTTTGGAAGGTTGTGATCTCCTGCTTCATGGCCTTCATGTGGTCCTCGTGTTTGCCAGCATGCTCCTTGAGGGTGTCGAACTTGCCCTTGTACCACTTCTCAGCTTCCTTGACATTGCGGGCAGCGACAGCCTCCATCTCTGCACGCATGTTATGCAGGTAAGCGGCTAAGTCAGGCCTGTCACCCTCCAGCTCAGCAGAAACCTTTGCATCCTCAATCTGCTTCATGATGTCGGCGACCTCTTCATCGTGCAGCTTCTTGAGGAACTCTATCTCAGCCACGAGCTGCTCTACTCGCTTTTCCAGATCAGCCTTTTGCAGTGTGGCATTGTCAACATCCTGGCGGAACTCCCTCAGGATTATTTCTGCCTCTTCTTTGAGTGCCAGCTCTTCCTCGAGCTTGAGTCTCCACACTTCAACCTCCTCTTCGATATAGCCCCGCTCAATATCAGCAGCTCCCTTCTCGTTAGTCAGGGCCTCAATCAGGTCCCGCACCTCTTTAAACTTAAGCTCATACTCTTCTCCAATGCCTGTGGGGCCTCCTTTGTAGCGGCTCTGCAGGGCAGCCAGCTCGGCTTGTAGAGCAGCATTTCTCTGCTCTAGGGCCTGGACCTTCTCAATGTATCCTGCAAACTTAACATTGAGTTCCTGCATCTCTTCTTTCTCATTAGCATGGTGCTGGTGTATCTCTGTTCCCAATTCAATTGCAGTGCCCTGGAAACCGGCGCGTCCACGACTGTCGTATGAGGATCCACGGCACCGGGAGGGGGACGGGCTCTGCACCCTCACCCGGCTGTTGGAGCCGCTAACCTGCAGGCTTTTCTGGGAATAAGATGATCCTCTCATGTTGTGTTTGTTGTGTGCTCAACGTAGAAACCTTGTGGTAAATGGTGCCTTTCTTGTTTCTGTCTGGAGAAGAATAATTCCCTCAGGGCCTCTGCTCGTTGTTGTTCTCTCTTTGCGTAGCCCACCTTCTTACTGACGCTCTCTCAGATCACCACTGGGGTTTTTATGGAGTGATAAAGAATGTCTCGGACAGCCTTGAAACTCACGCTTGGTTTTCAGATACTTTAAAAGTGGATTATGACAGACGTCCAGAGAACTGTGCCACCACCCTCTTTATTAGCTCACGTTGTATTGTTAGTGGCCATGCGGGTTGCGTCCACTCCCTGGCCTTCACACCAGGATGTGAAATAGTGATCAGATTATCTATGATCGCTATTTTTCCACTCACCAAACACTTGGGGTGGTTGTGAAGCTGGTCATGTTTAGGCAGAAAGAGGGCACTCAGTGCACTCGTAAACACTGATAACGTGCTTTGACAACAGTTTTTCCTGTGCAAATTCCTGATATTGATGTGGACTCCCCCACCTCCCTCCATCACACATCAACAAACATGGCATGCATTAATGGAAATGTTTGAAATGACATTTGGAAAAACATGACAACTATTTTATACCCTCACAAATACAGTTGGCACTAATATGATCAAAGGCATTTTCAACAAAAAAGAGAGAGATGGAGAGGAGTATAAAGTGGGTGGAGAGGAATGTAATCTTGCAGTAGAGTCCCAAGTATGGAAAATCAAAAGCTGAATTAAACTAGCATCATACTGTGAAGGTATTTGGCCCATGTATCATACCAGTAACTCCTTCACTTCAACTCATCTGCATGTAAATGTCTGTTGGAGTACGTCACTCACCTTGACATACTGTCCCACAAAGTCAGTGACCTCTGCAGTGAAGCAGCCAGAGGAGTCGACGGGGCAGATAGGGGCTTGATCCCTCTGGATGATGTCGTATTCCATACATACCCTGTAGTCATCCTACGGTGGAAATAACACACTTTAGGGATAATTCATTTGGACTGAAGACATCTTTATTCTGACAGACCTCTTCACTGGAAAAAAACAGTTAAGCTATGCAATCTCAAGTTTCAATAACATTATCAAAATGCATTACACTTAATTGAAAAAAAAAATGAAATTCTCTAATCCCTTTGACAGACATTTGGTTTGCTTTCAGGTTGGGCAATATGGACAAAATAAAATCTGACTATATTTTTGACCAAATACCTTGATATTGTGACAATATTGTATGGGTGAATATCAATAATTTCACAAAATATTTACACAATGATTTTTTTTTGAAAAACAATCATTAGTAATGTGGATAAGATGGAGGAGGAGCAGGACAAGTCTGAAACTGGCCACTTGCCATATCACAATATTAATCAAAAATCCTAGATGATACCTAATCTCCTATCATGATATTGATATAATATCAATATAATATCAACATATTGTCAAGCACTATTTAACTCAATACTAAAAAAAAAAACTCAATACTAAATGACTTGGATATTTTTTGCAGTGTTGAGCCAGACTAATGGTATGTGACAGCCTAGCATGAAAGTTCAAAGCTCTGTTCAGCTGGAAGTGTAAATGTGTTTTATATTCAAAGACCCTGTCAAGATCCAAGATGGATGGCACACAGGTCATTTCACGTCTAGTCATAAAACACACAATCTGAGAAATATCCACATAATTATCTTATACTCATCAGATTTTAGTCAATGTGACTACGATCAGTAAATCACACAACTGCTGATAAAACAAACATTTACACAGAAATGTAGCCAAGAGATGTTGATGTGGTAGTGACAGTGTTTAGTTTAGCAGCCCCAGTGGGACTGAGCTGCAGCAACACAGGGGGAGCACGAAGCAGAGAGCAAAAGAAGGGAGAGAGCAAGAGTGAGAATGTCTATCCACAGCTGGCTGTAGCTGCAGGGGCATCTATCTGCCCTTGACAAGGGCATCTAGACTATTAGCAATGACCCAATAGCTCTGATAGCACTGCAGCATTGGCGTCCAGACTCCAGGATTAGACTGATACTGTACCATTCGATCATATCATTTTGTAAGCTTTACTGCCATAAGCATTCATACAAATGGGCAATCAATAAACAAAGAAACAAGGTGCCCTCTGTGCATCTAAAGCATTCTAAAGAGGCAGATTTGAGAAACGGAGTATGAGTGTTGGATCATATCATTAATACAATTAGCATTAAACTGATAATGTAGGAAAATTGTTAAGTACAACAAAAATTTGTTTAAAAAAATTTGCCTGTTAGTAGATGCCATTACACCTGTTATGTTAGGACAGTTTTCACATCATGATACAATAGCTACTCCATATTTTTCAAAGTGATCAGTGAAATAGAGTTAAAATACCACTGAATACTGGAGTTAGACTGATGAATTGGTTTACTGATGTATCAGGCCGATACCTGCCTTTTCTTTTAATATTGGATAGCAGCCTGTTAGTGTCTTCTCCCATTGATATGAGCTTTTTTTTTTTTTTTTTTTTTAAGATTTATTATATTTGCCAGTATCCCTCTCATGTTTCTATTCTGTACTTGCAATATTTGTCCATTTTGTTCATTCAGACATTTTAGTAACAAGAGATTTTTTCTTCCACAGAAAATGTATCAAACCAGTTCAACCATGGTTGAACTGAAAATGAGACTCACAGCTCCAAAGTAAGGTGCCTGGTGGACAACTCCTGTGCCCTCCTCCTCTCTGACGTAGTTATCCATCACAACCTGGAAGGCACCTTTCTCCCCACACTGGAGCAGAGAGGAGATAAGCATTAGATGAGGCGGTGGGTGGGTGGGTGAAGAAAAAGCACAAGAAATAGAGGAAGAGATAATAAGAGAGTGATTAAGACAGAGATTGAGAATGTAAACAAAGGGACGCCAGTTTGTGCTCAGACAGGTAATTAAAGTGAGATATAGTCTGACTTTAGACTTGTGGCAAACAATACATTAAAATGTGCAACAGCCTGCAACAAGAGCATCGACTCTACAAACCTTAGCAAAGTACTGGAAGAGAGGCTTGTATTTCTTCCCTTTCAGCTTCTTGCCAGGGAACCTAAAACACAGAGAACGCATGTAAGGCTTCAATCTCATTCCAATTTCCATCACTGTTTCTGTTTTCCAGACAGTGACAACTTTGCAGCAAGCTCTGTGCCATTACACAGGTACGACAAGAAATAAAAGGAACACAGATTCAAAAGGCGTAATGAGTTGCTGTGTTATCAAAACCAAAACACCTTCAATGTACCGAGGCACAGATTGTACAGAAATGAGAAACTTTACTGGGGGAATGTTGATATCATTCTTCCATGTGCATTTCCATCTTTTTGGGGTTTTGTATTGGTGATGAAAAATGCTGCTTCTGGATCTCCTGAGATCTCTGTGCAATTGTTCAGCTTTTTGAGATATGGCAGCTGAGACAGTCACATTACACTGTTTTCATAATTTTCCTTCTAATGAAGCTATTCATGCCACTGTGGATGGGAACTTTGTCCGTGGGGAGGAAGCAGCTCCTGTCATGACAAAAAATGCTTCAACAAACAATGGCTTTGTATTTATTGCCAATTAATTTGTCCAATAAACAGGTTGAGTGGGTGTAAATCATGGGTGGAAATGTGCTCCGCCACGTTTAAATACATTATGTATCCCTCATTCACTGAGATGTTTCCTTTACTCATGGGAGTTAAACATATCACACCTCATTCTTTCTTTCTGTGCTATGTTCTGCACTTTCCCTTCGCTCTACTACCATCCACTGAACTGAGAAATAGGGAATTCGATTTACTTTCTGCCATGTAGGGTAACACTCAGCTGCAAAAAAATATACCTCCACTAATTCTCCTGTCACCAGCTTTAAGCTTGTCTTTTAACTCTGGAACACTAGTTATAACTCAAGAGAAAACCTTCCACAGAAAATGTGAAATATAAGTCTGTCAGTCAAT
Source organism: Myripristis jacobus (assembly GCA_900302555.1). Taxonomy (NCBI): domain Eukaryota; kingdom Metazoa; phylum Chordata; class Actinopteri; order Holocentriformes; family Holocentridae; genus Myripristis; species Myripristis jacobus. Next base: position 22,871 of record OMLB01021864.1, read on the forward strand.
CACTGAAAAATTGTTCTGAAACACTGTCCGAGTTTCAAACTTTTTTTTTAGACATACTACAAAGTTTGGATGTGAAGTTTCACTGTTTCAGGTGAATGGTCTCCCACACTTATCACTCACCTTAACCGCTTCATCATGCTAACCTATCTGATATGAAAAACTATAGTACACTAAAGTAGACCCGTTTCACAGACATAGCACCTCAACTTTCCACTTATACTAAAACCTTCAAACCTAAGAGACAAATTCTTTTCGCCTGTCACTCCTGTAAGCTCTGCTGTATAAAGATTTATTACAGTGTAACCATTTAGTACAGCATTGCCTCAATATACTTATTAGAGATTAGGGATTTTCTTGGCAACTTTCATATTTAAATGGCTTCAAATACAAGGTACAATCAGCTTTACAGTCAGACAGACCTGCCGATCCCAGTCTGAGCTGATCTGGCATAAAATCAGCCGGTTCCAATCTTAAAGCAAACGATGGGTGGACCCCGAATATTTATTGCTGCACTTAAGATATGACAGTAAAGACACACAACTAGAACCCGATAAGAAAAGATATTTTGGTTTGTCTTAGATATGAAATTGTCTAGATTTCATACTTGGACAAAAAAACTTAAAGTGGCGAGCTTAAAACATAACATTAAAATAATTACTCACATCTTTCTGCAATGTAACAATTTCTAGAGAATTAAATTAGAAAACCACTGTCCTGGGATACTTTCATCAATGTACGCAAATTATTCCTGATGTAGCCAGGACCTCAGAAAACCACTATTGTACACTGCATCTACAACCTCAAGTATTTACAGGTAGTACAGTATTTGGTGCCGATCAGGCCCCAGTATACTCACTTCTCCAGGACAGTGTACTCGCTCTCCGACTTAAACAGAGCTCCCAGCCTGGCCTCCATCATAATGTAGGTCTTCCCTGTTGCATTTTCTGAAAGTCAGAGACAGATTGAGGTAGAGTAAAATAGATGAAAGCAGGTTCTCAAAACTTTGAATATTGGGCCTCTGTATGCTGTAAATATAATTTTGCCCTTATAGGCAAATGCTCTTCAGAGTCACATTTGTATTCCTGTCATATGAAAACACAATAAACAGGCTCAGACCCCATTTTGGGGCTCAACCATTTATTTAAAGGGATAGTTCACAGATTGTGAAAATTTTGATATTATTTCACTCCTGCCCTTGCTATTACATAGGACAGTAGTGGTGCTAATTTCCTCTCATTGTCTTCATCTCATTATTGTACTGGATACTGGCTAGATGCTCCAAATGCTAACTCTTAGCCTCCTGTCATTTAACTCCTGCTAAAATGCTTAAAACAGTCACCTTAGTCCATTGTTAAATAAACAAGGTTTTAGTTAGATGCTGTGTAGTGGATTGAAAAAAAAAAAATCCTTGTGTGGTCTAAGCTGGTCCTCAGTTATAAAGGTGGCTGGAAGGTGCCTGAAAAGAATGTGAAACGTGTGCGATACAAAGGACTGGAAAAAGGGCCTTGTAAAAAAACTGCTTGCCAGCTATCTTTAGTAATTAGGAGAAAGTTATTTTTTGTCCTCCAACATGTGCACATGTGTTCAATGAAGAAAACAAATATCACTTTTAATAATATCTTTTTTTTTTCAAAATGGGTGAACTATTCCTTTAAGAAGCAATGTTAAAGAGCTTGCTATAAGCCAAGTCTGTGCCGTGGCATGACAGCAAGATTAACACACACACACACAGAGGTGTAGAGGGTGGGGGGCAAAGACAGACAAAAGGGAATATTAAAAAGCACAAAAAACCCAAAGACAAAACAAAACAAAAAAACATTTACTGGATACGTTTAACAGGGAAAGCTGAAGTGATCATAAGGTTGGCTCGGTCTGCACTGAGGCACTGGCTCTGACAAAAGGCAGAGACGACAATAAATGGCATTATAATGCCCATAACATTTACGACATAGCGTGAAAGTAAATACAAAATAAGCCTCATTCCTGTGGCATCTGTGGCATAGTTGGAAACTGGTGTAACCAAATCATAATCAAAAAAATTCTAATTGGGAAAAGGCACAGGCAACACATATAATGCTCAACAGGCGTCTTTTCACACAGCGCTCAATATTCGCACTACATACAACTACTACTGGGAATGAGGACACTAACTGATCTGATGAGAGACTATTCTGTTTTTTTTTTTATTGTTTGCAGGGAGGGAACACTTCAGTTTTTCTAAACCATGATAAAACACTGCATGATTTGTTATACCTTTTTAAGTTTTCATTATCACAATAATGATTTTTGATTAACAACTTTTTGTTAAGTTATTGTTTTTATCAAGTAAAGTCAGCATCCACCAGTCAAGTCTCCTTAGTGCTACCACACATGAACAGCATACAACTTGTGTTTGTTTGGCTTTTCAATAAACCATGGAGGAACGTATTGGCAGCATTAGAGAGATTTTGAAACATTTGAAGAGGACTTGGCTAACTCCAGCGTTTGGTTGTATTTATAAAAATAATGAGGGGAAGTTAACTGAATAATACCAAGCTAATAGCAAAAACTGTGGCAATGTTGGTGACAATAATTTGGTTTGTTTTTCTAGTATGTACAATAATAATTGTGACTGGGAGACGCTTAATGATTTCTATTCAATGAATAGCAAGTAGAGAGGTATTATTTTATCATGCAGCTTTATAGTCAAGGTCAGGAAAGGACCCCATCATTTTGTCCACAACTAGGACTGGGCAATAAAACAATAACCACAATTACAGCAACAATTTCTCAAAATAAATATAAAAAATCCTCAAAATGTCAACAAACTTCAGAAATTCAAATTTAAACATAATTATATTCAATGACTGACACACAAATAGCCAGTGTATCAGTAGCCAATGTCATGTGGCAAGACAGACAGCAGGTACCCAAATGACACCAATAATGTGGCAGAAATAGAGAGAAGTTTGCTTGCACAGATGGTTATGAAGGAGGAAAGACACTGGAGCTGTACGCTGTATTGCTTTGGGAGCATTAACGAGCACAACGAACCTCCTGGTTTCTTCAGATTACACTCAGAAGCAAAAAGTGGCCTTTAAATGTGACATAATAATTACCAATATATATGGAGATAATTATTGATTTCCATATTGCCCAGCCTTAGCCAGAGGCACTCATTCAGAAACTGAGCTAAATAAGTCCAACTCCAAACTTAAAGTCTACCGGGCATTTAGGACAACTGCCTAGTGCAATTCATTTGGCCAAATGGAGAGTTTAAGAGAAAGAAGAGGAGAGGTTGCAAACAGCAGGAAAAACAGCTGTGAGTATCAGGGTAAAAATTGAATGGTCTGAGAGAGAGAGAGGTACAATGAGAGAGAGAGAGAGACAGAGAGAAAGAGAATGAGGAGGGCAGCATCAATAATGAAGGTTTCTCTCGTCAGTGGTGTGATAAATGACTGCACAGCTCAGACCTGCTGCTGCTGGCAGCCCTCAACCCAAAGAGTGACAAAGGTAGGGATGGGGAGTGGAGAGAAAAAAAAGAGAGACTGCGAGAATGACAAAGAAACCAAAAACTCTAAGGACAAAAACAAGAGGATGTGGGGGGCAAAGGAACAATAAGGTAATGGGGGTGGATAAGGAGAGAAAGAAAAGGAGTGAGAGAAAGAAAGAAAAAAGGAGAGGAAGAGAGAGAGAGAGTCTCTGAGCCGATACATAAAAACACTCATTGGTATGCCAAGGCGATCTCCCATGCAGCACAGCACAGGCAGTGCAGTTAGGGCTGGCTGATGATGCTTCAACAGTGCCCCCTGCAGGATCAGCTAGGCAATGAGCAGTTGGCCAAAATCTAGGTCATCCTTTTTAAAAACCCACCAGGTTTCCTCATAGGGAGCCAAAAACTACAGGAGGAGGATACAAAAAAGAAAAAGAAAAAAAAAACACTAGCTACCTCTCTGGAGTATTTTTATATTTGAACAAGGACACCGCTTTTTTAAGTGACCCCAATTGATGTTCATCCACAATACACACAAAGTCTGAACCAGACACACACATACACACACACAGTTAGATAATGGTAAACTCACAACAGTAACATTAACTGTTGACAACATTAACAAAATGAAATCGTCACTGGGCCAACAACATTAGTAGTGTAGCAGCAGTCAGTAGTGACTATTTCAGGGTGTCTGCAGAAATCCTTAAGTTAAATTGAAGACCTTTTAAATGCCATGGAATTTAAGGCCAATTTTACAGTGAAAATATTTCATACCAGAATCATCACCCTTTAAAAATTATAAACAATAGGTAGACCTTTTTTTCCCAAATCATGTTTATGTTAAAGAGGGAAAAGAAAAAGGTATGCTAAAGGCATAGAAGTCTCCATTAGGAGAAACTTGGACAAAATGAGTGCAACAGTGGGGGATGTTAATGGTCCACGGCCTAACACGGTTCAGCTTGAAGACAGCCCCAGTAGCAGCCCAAGCAGCCCTGCAGTGGCACAACAGTGGAAAGGCAACTACTGACTGGCAACAATAGCTTTTCTGCCACTCTCTAGGTGGACCATGTATGGCAGAGGTGGTTTTCATTTCATTATATCAAATGTTGACATAAAATTAGGCATCCTTCAATGACTATGTAGATCAGATAGCATTGTTTTTATTCTCATTGTGTGGCTCTTCTCCTGAGCATTATATTGGCCTATTGTGTGTTTACTGATGGCCCAGTGATGGGATTTCTCCAGCATAAAATTTAGATTCATTTTATGGCATGAGCATGGTATTCCCAAAATATGATCCGAATATGTGGGGGGAAAAATAGATGAATGATGAATCTGTCTAGAGAAGGGAAAAAAGGAGTTCTGCAGTCCTGAATTTATCTTTGGTTGCTGGTGAACATTCAAAGTCCACACAGAAAGAACCTAGGCCGGCTTGGGCTCAAACCCAGGACATGTTCGCTTGTGGACCCTGGATCAAGACCAGTCTTAGAGCCTGATAGGCAACATGATACATAGCAATTTACTTAGATTTTGCCAGCCTGGTTCCGTGTTAAGCCTGCCACACACTCCATGAACCCCATGATACACAGCAGTGTTGATACTATAAATTCAAGGTGAAATAGGGTCATTCCCAGCCGAGACGGTCACTATATTGAAAATGTGACTCTTACACTTGCAAAATGATTTCTGCCGTCATTGTATAAGTTAGGCTGATCTGAATTATTGTCAACATGAGCTAATTTAAGATTCTTGTTAAAAAAAAAAAAAAACATTTGATATTATAATCAGCTGCACTTAATAAGTAGGATGAAACATCAAAAAACTTTTCCCCAAAAGGGCCAGGCTTGTAGCTGGTAGCATTTTAGACTGAGCCCTGCTGTGAAGGGACTGCAGTTCTGGCACAATGCATGACTGAAGCAACCAATGGCTGCAGCTTCACTAAGAAAATAACAGCAATTAGAAAGTGCCGCTGGGCAAGAGGTGACTTTGCTATTTCATTCATTTCCCAAGTTCATAATATTCATTAAATTCAACACAATAAGCTTTTACTTCTTCTTTTTTTTTTTTTTTTACTACAATTAATCCCATGGGTGAGTGTGCACACATTTGGAAGACAGGTTTGGAAGACGGGTGCCGAGCTGCCTTTTTGAGCAGTAATAATGCCTTAACATCCAACTAGTGCACAGGAATGTAGAGACTCTGGTTGGTTGTTGAGGAAGTGCCCAATTTCTTTCCTCCAAAAAGCCAAAAATTAACCTGGATGGAGGGCCACAGGCGAAAAATTAACATTTATGTTATATGAAATTACATTACATTAAAATGTACTATATTTTGTAGAAAATCAATACCATAATTCTTCATAGGTAAGATTTAATGAGGAAGCTTGAAGCTTACATTAACGTAAAAATCAGCTTATGTCCTTTCAAGCTGCACAAAATTTATGTTTCAGAGTCATTACGATTAGGATTTTACAGCTCTTTCAAAATGAGAAGAGAATAAGCATGAGTTTGCATAATGCAGGCCAAAACAAAAGAAGCAATTAGGCAGCTCTGTTGCTGAAAAACAAAGCTTTAAAAAGGACCATACTAGTCCTATTGATTTCTCGTCAACAGTCATGATCGCATCTGTCTGTCATAAATACCAGTTGCATAAGAGAGTACAGAATATACTTTAAAAGTCAAGGCTGACTTAGCCCAAGTCACTCCCATTATATTCACAAATACGAAAAAGTGCTCTGTGCAGTTTAAGAGTTCCTTCCTTTAGCTGTACTTTGCTAGGCCAGCTGCTAATTTTTTTGCTGTTTTACAATAAAATAACCATCAGGTGACATTGAGGTACACAGGTTTTTCGGTTTTAAGCAATATTGTTCACTAAAACTTAGTGTTTGTAATCAAAGTAACTCAAAATAGCACAAAAAAATAGCATATTACTTTGTTTTACTTCTTACTTAATTACTAACTGTTGGTTCCTTTCACTGGAGAAATACTGATTTGTCGTAAAAACCCATTCCCACATAAAAAGCTACCTCTGCTGACTTTACCTCATGGTGACTATAAAACACCAAAAGAATGCAAATGATAAGACAATTTCGCAGAGAGACCAACAGCAAGAGGATTCCTACTTCTTTTCCAACATGTTAAGCTGTGTCTCTCACCTTTGACCTTGACATACTGGAACTCAGGGTTGACACACAGGGCCAGGTTGCTAGGAAGTGTCCAGGGTGTGGTTGTCCAGGCGATCAGAGCCACAGTCTCGTCCTCCAACAATGGGAAGTTGACAATCACCGAAGGATCCTGAACATCCTGTAGACAAAACAAGATTGATGTTGTCTCTCAAGAATTATGAAATATCCATGTGCTGAGTAAGTCAGGCTGAGGTGTGAAGTGTTCAGGCTTTCTGCCAACCTTGTAGTTCTGGTGGGACTCAAAGTTGGAGAGCGGGGTGTTGCAGGCAGTGGAGAAAGGCATGACTTTGACACCTCTGTAGACCAGACCCTTGTCATACAGCTGCTTGAACACCCACCTAATTGAATCAAATGGCATGAAGAAACAAAAATGAGCAAAAATTAAGAAGCAGTAGGGAGAGATACTTGCCACCTGTTTCCCAGACAAGGAGTATGGCTGGTTCTGGGTAGATATGTGACTTAAGTCAGTAGAAATCTCTAGTTAAGTTCAGACTTATTATAGGACTATAAGCCCCTAACAGGCCATGAAACACTGGAAAAGGTAATTCTTTCTAATTCAATAGAACCAGAAACTGTATTTTTTAGGCCAAATTGTAGTAAGATATCTAATTATGATGATCCAGCTTGATAATAAAATCACAAGTAAGACTGTGGGTTCTGTACCAGACAGTCTCCATGAACCATGGGTAGAGAGTCTTGTAGTCGTTCTTGAAGTCGATCCACCTGCCCATTCGTGTCACTGACATCTGGAGGGGAGCAAACACATGCACATGAGATGACAAGCTGATCTCACAAATATGATTACAAAGTTCATCTTCATGAAGACCAAAATTCACTCCCTTTTGCTCACCTCCCACTCGTTGGAGTATCTCATGACAATGTTTCTGCAGTGTTTGTTGTACTCAGCAATGCCCATCTTGGCCACATCTTCAGGCCCTTTAATTCCCAAAGTCTTATCAATCTCATACTCCTACAAAAACACAGTGGATAAGACACGAAAACAACTTGTGATCATTTCGGTGTCAAATAACACAACACAAACTATAAAATCACACTGAGCAAAAGTTCTCACATGAGTGACCAAGACCAAACCCGTGTGAATTCCAGTGAGTGTACAGCAAATTTCACAGAAAAGTCCGCACTGACAATAAACTCCATCAAAATTGATAAAAGAAAATTCAAACAAATTCCTACCACAGGCAGCCCATGACAGTCCCAGCCAAAGCGTCGCTCCACATGGAAGCCACTCTGGTGGGAAAAGCGAGTAACAATGTCCTTGATGGTGCCGGCTAGGATGTGGCCGTAGTGCGGCAGACCAGTGGCAAAGGGAGGGCCATCATAGAAGGTATACCTGGATAAGAGGAGCGGCAAAACATGTTTTAAAGCAAAACAGGGCACTAAAGCAAAACAGGGCACAAAAATATACAGTATTGTAATATAATTACCTCCACCAACACAACTGGACAGGGTTTTGTTTTCATCCCATTTCACTGGTTTGCAGGATATTTCTAAAAGTTCTGAATGGATTTGTGTGAAACTTTGTGGGCATGTGGCAACCAAGAGCTGATTAACTTGTCACATGAGCTGGCCAAAGGTGTGTATCAAAGTGGGCATGGCTTTACATAAAAATGCACATAACTTCTGAACATATTGAAAAAAATGCAACAAAGTGGTGTGTGGCAGTGTGAATGATTAACTTTAGGTGAATAGCTGACATGTGGAACTGGTATGTCTTGACAACCACATGGTGGTGGCAGAAGTATGTGCTCTACTGACTGCTTTATAGAACATGCAAATGAACCACCATGAACAATTAATTCCTGTTTTAGCAAGCTTAGATTCAAGGAAGTGTAGGAGAGGCCGTGCTTGCCACTGCTATTGTTCCACTGGGCTAAAAGTGTTTTCTCACAACTCCACACCAGGCCATATTGATGGTCAAAGACCACATGAAATCATTAATTACATAAATTAGCACAACCTCAGACATGAATCGGTGGGAAAGCAAACAAGTCAACCAAAGAAATCCTCAGTCGGGAACAGCCCTAATGCATTTTCTGTTATAACAGTATGCTGCGGTAGGACATTCAAAAGTGTAGACCAACAGGATATCAGTTAGAGAGAGATCACTACAGATAATATGAAGAATAATGGCCATAGTTAGGGCATGATGAGATTTTCCTGCACAAGTGAGCAGAATTAATGTAGGGTAACATGAACACTGGCTGATAAATTCTTTGTGACAAAACAAAACTACTCCTCAAAGATTTTTGCCTCAGCCGCAGCAGACCTGTTATGACAAAAACATTTGACAAAGGTAGATGTGATTCTCTTTTTGAACATGGCTCTTTGCTCATGCATAGTATGTGTCATATCAATCCCACTTATGTGGCGCGTGTCAGAGAGATGTGATAATGTAATACAAGATGTGAGAAGTAATGAATGAAAACAGCACGCCTTCTGCTATGGTGTATATTTGATACACTAACAGAAAAGCAGTCTTCCGTTATTTGTAGACTAGCAGCTCTGTTTAACACAGATCTACAGATACTGACCCATCTGAGACACTATTAGACTTGTAAACACACGGTCTGATAGTGGCACTGTTAAAATTCACTGATAAGCTAGCAGTTTGACCATGGACCATTTTGTGTCCCCCTTTTAACATGTAAAAAACTGTATTACACAGCAGCTATAAAAAGTCTCCAGAGTGACTTTTTAAATGAATTATCTGCAGATAACTCATGTACAAAACAGAATCTAATGATACACTGTTTCCTACCACATATTTACTTATTTTAATGTGCTGATAAACAATGAAACCCCCTATCAGATCCAACTGGCTGAGCCAAAGAAAACTGGTTAGACAAGAAACCGCTTCATCGCTTGGCAGGGCAATAATTGAAAGTACATTCAGCAATAATCAAAACCAGCAGGGACAACTCAAGATGGCTGTGTTATTGTCCTACACCTTCTGTAAACCATTCAACAATCATTTCTAGCTAGAGTGCCACTGTTTCTTCGGGACAACGAATGTCTTCACGATGTAAGTATAAATCTGAAACGATCGAGCTTAATTGTCGATACTAGTCGATACTAATGTTTTATCCCAAAACAACAATTGTAAAGAAGTTCCAGTTGTCTCAAGGGAGCAGCATTTGAATTTTATGTAATGCTCCTATGGAATCTGTTTGCTTTTTTTTTTTTTTTTTTTTTACCCGCCTCCATTGTTAAAAGACAAAGTCAGTGGCACTTACTTTGGCCTGTTCTTGGACTGTTTCAGGCATTCGCGGAAGCAGTCTTTTTCCTTCCAGAAGTCAAGGATCTTCTCCTCCTCAGAGGGAAAGCTGATGGACTCAGGAACTGGCTCCACCATCACGTCTATCAACAACAGTCAGGAAAAAATAAATTAATAATTCAGTGGGTTTGTGGAGTAGGAGTTGAGTAAACATTACAGTCAGGGTATTATCAGTTATTGTGTCTATACATCCTCTAGAGCTGCTGCAGGTGGACTGTATTTGGATATTGCTGCTATAGTCTGCACACCTCCCTTCATGCACTATTTCCCTTGTGTTGCTTTTATATATTGTTTTATCCTGTAAAATGAAATACTGTGCTGCCATGTTGACCACAAGTCTCTGGAAGAAGGTAACTTTAATCCCAATGGGACATTCCTGGCTAAATAAAAGATTAAAATAGACTGTTACATAAATTTATTAAACCACAAGCAAATGGCTTCCTCTAGGTTGGGTAAACATTTAATCAAATTGTTAAACTGAACCTAAACTGGGGCTGCACACAACTGTGGGCCAGCAGCAGCTTTTCAGAGATTTCTGTCTGCTTCTGTGTGTTTCTCCCAGCCGACACACTCCCTCCTGAAACTTTGTGATATATGTCTAACCAAAACGGTGCATAAAACCGGGGAGGTATTGCTACACCAAATTTGTCCCAACAGCTATTTTAACTTAAAAATATGTGCACCGCATCCAGGTATTACGGCAGTATGTACAGGCTGGAGAACTTCGCCCAGAATAAGTCCAACAAGTGACTTATCCTCAGCGTCTGACAGGGAGAGGATGACGCCTCCTTGTTGTTAGCTGCAGTTAGCTCCCCGTGCTAGCCGCTCGGGAGTCACGCTAAAACCCTCCGCTGCGAAATAACACTCGTCTTTATTGAGTGTGTGCAGGGCAGGATACACACACGGACACACACACCCGCACAGACACACGGCACAGCCCCGCAGCACAGCCCGCATGCTGTAACATTTCTGTTTGAATGGTAACACTCACATGCTGTCCGCTCCCGGCTGCCGACAGAGGGACATGAGAGGGGAAATGATGCAAGCGGCTGAAAGCATGAGCGGAAGTGAGCGGCTGAAACGTCAGCTGGCTTCCGGAGGCGTCACGCAACTCAGCGGTTTGAGCGTGATAATAATATGACTATGAATATGAATAATAATCACTTGAATAATGTGAATCATGTGAATAATAATAATAATAATAATAATAATAATATGAATTAGAGTGCATG
>OMLB01021865.1:0-10997 GCA_900302555.1 Myripristis jacobus
ACTGACCGGGGAAGATGACAGGGGGAGGGGGGCGGTCGCCGCGACTTGGTGGTCCAGCGAGGGGAGGTGGAAGTCCCTGGCCAGGAGGAGGGGGACCTGGAGGGCCAGGAGGGCCAGGAGGACCAGGAGGAGGCCGTGGAGGGCCCTGGATCCCACCTGAGGGTATAAAAATAAATCAATCAATCAAAAAACAGTTACTTTCTCTTACTTAAACTCAATGTTGTAGTCAGTGTAGAGGTGAGGGAAAATTGTTATTGAAAATTGTTTCTGAATGGATATAATACAAAACAAAGCTATAAATCATGATATCGAATTGTAATACTTGTAGATTCGCAATACTTGAGTGCTTTAATACTTGATGTGCATTATTTTTGGAAATATGTCTCATGATATGCAGTCTTTAAAAGTGTATGACACAACTATGCCCTGGTCTAGAGTTAAAAAAGCAAACAAACAAAAAAAAAATCACTTCACTAAATTGGCACTCAAGCACTGTCATAATATCGTATCAGAAGATAAGCATCCAATGAAATTCATCCAATTAAATGGTATATAAAGTAAAGAAGGTGGTGAATTTTGGGATGCTGCAGCCACTGTGGCCTTTTTTTGGTTACAGCACTACTGTCTTGCCACTCTGCGAAACCAACACTCTGTCAGAGACCAAAGGGTTTCCAACTAGCTCTTAAAATAAAGACAGCAGCAGATTTTATGGTATTCATTGACATCAACAAGGTCAAAAACACTCTCTTCTGAAATGTTTTCTTTTGAACTTTGAAATGAATGTTTCTAATGAATTTGGAAAGAGTAAAGTACTGATTCCACCAACACATACCACTAGAAGTTAGCTAAGGTGCTTGATTAGAGGTTTTTAATGATATTGATAATCTTTAATTTTATTAAAAACTGACTGGAAAACTAGTTGTCAAATTCCACGTTCTCCTTGACATTAGGGAACCCTAAACTCATCAAAGCAAGTCAACCACAAGAAAAGAGGGTCAGAAAAAAATCAGACAGTTATATAGAGAAATGTGGGCAAGGAGAGGCAGCCAGAAAGGGGGAATGAACTAGATATCATATGAAGAGATAAGTGGGTGAAAACTGACAGAGAAATAGATTAAGTCAAATGTGATGCTGTTAGTGAATTAAGAAGGAAACAGGAGAGCAGGTGGCACACTACTGCCTGCTTGTCTGAAGTGGAAGCAGGTTGGGTTTCGACCAGAAGCCTCTCTGTTCAGTGTTGGCTTGAATTGTCAACGTCATTTTTAATTGAAAGGATGCACTGTTTCCAACGGTACTGAGAGCTTAGTTTCCAAGACTTGCACGCTCTGCAGCCAGAATACAGAGTGCAAAGTTCACACAAGACACATCAGCTAGAGTGAATGGGCACTACAATTTTCTCAACAAACCCTTTGTTTCAGTTGAGCAATCTCTAATGCAATTATTAACTTTATTTTGTTGACACCAAGAGCCTTACAGAGAAGAAGAGAGGGTTCTGGCAGAACTTAATCCAAGGCTGGCATAGCCTAAAGTAATAATTAAATAGTGTAAATACAGCCTTTTATGGCCTTTCAGAGACTTGCTGTGTGCTTGTGCAGTCTTAAAAGAGGAGAGTCAGGGGTGTCAGGGTTAGGAACAAAGCTGTTTTTTTCTCTTAACAGCAATATCAAAAAGTTGTGACACTGAAAAAGTCTAAATGTTTTAAGCTTCCACTACTTAATTTTTCCTTTCGGGAAGTAGATTTAACTGACAACGTTAGCATTTGATTATACTGGCTTACATTCTGCCAGGTTATATATTGTATGCAACTGGTTGGCCCTATACGCAACGAAAGCAGACTGAAACTGCAAAGCTAACAAAAGTTAGACTCCCATCACTGGAGACAGCCTGCAAGTGCTTTCACCTTGGTCATTTTTTGTGCTGAAAAAAAAATTGTAGCTTTCAAATGTGGTCACAATAGAAACATTTACGGGGGAAAAAAACTTTCAGTTTCATTATTTGAGCAGTGGACTTCTCCAAATGATTTCCAATATGCACATATATTCGCAAGTTTGCTTTCACTGCATACAGGGCCATTTGTATTGAGTGAATCAGACTCTTTCTCGTTAGGTGGTCCTGGCAGAGACACTATGCAGCACAGCTTCATACAGGCCCATAACCTCAGTGATTTAGACTGTAAGGTGAAAAATTCAGACATTTTGGGAGCAGTGAGCCCTGACGCTTTCAATGGCACAACTGTTTTTACAAAAACAGACAGCTCGGGGTTAGGGTAAGGAGGCAATCGCTCGAATCAAATCAGTCGAGGCTTTTCACCTCTGGGTCGCCAGCTCCCGTCCCTGCCCCCCGACGGGAAGGGATTGAAACTCATATCCATCAGAGGGCCATCTTGGTGCCTAATCAGATCTGGTCTCATCCCCGAGCCTAATGGGGGAGAAAACAAACCAATCATCTCTCTTCCCTCCATACACCCCTGCCTCCTGACCGAAGGCCTATCACATCCCAGCAGCACAGGGCACCAGCCAGTAAGCAAAGGGAGAGATGTGTAAAAGGTGAGATGAAGGACAAGAGAGAGAAAGAAAGGACAGGGGAAATGGCCACGATCTATAAACTCCTCTATAGTAGGTTTAAAAGGGCCAATCAAAGACTTTAAAGGTGTTTAAAGTTGGCAGTAGGTAAAGTACAGCCTCGAGCGTATTGCGTGTCCAAGAGTTGTGCCATAAGTTGTCAAATAAACAAATAAATGAATGAATTTTGAAAAATAAAGCAGAAAGGGGCAGCCAGGGCAGTTAAGGTGAGGGGATATTGTTCAAGTGAAGATGTGCAGAGATAAAGATGGGGAGAGAGAGAAAGACACACAGACACAGTCCTGCCATTGGAGATGGCAAAGGTGAAAAACCACTCTCCAGAAACACACACCGAATATAACTGACTAAATATAAGACTAGCTTTCAATCCATGCAGTGTGTGAGTAGTAGCGTAGTCTGGACCGTGCGAGCAGACCAACACTGCCAGGCAGAAAGCGGAGGTTAAAGTGATACCTGCACATTTTGAATTATTCTTATTTTTAATTTACAAGGCACTTGTCATGTTGTGGTGACACTGTTGAAAGTGAATGACCATTGTGAAACAAAAACTAGTTTGATGTCACCACAGGGGTGACAAGAGCCTGGAAAAGAAAAACAGACAATTCAAAACAATCAAGGCATCTCTTTAACAGAGTTAACAAAATAACAGGTCTACCTTTTGAGCCTAACGGTCCTATACTGGGCAAGAGAGAGCGTGGCATGATCCACTTACACAGACAGTGGGTGACACTGTCAGCTCATTGTTATGGAGTGAGCTAAACATTATATGAACCAAAATTCTTGTATCATCTCTGGATATTCATCAACCAGGGCTAAGCTGCATTACTCAGTTAAAATAAGTCCAATTTCCTTAACAATGGAAAATGGTTTTAACAACTCGGCTGACAGTGGAAACAGGATTCAACTAGTTTTCCAGTGATGTGACCAGGAGATTACAACCTCAGCTTAAAAATATCTGGAAAAGGCAAACCATCTCTCTATATACAATACAAAAGATAGAGAGATGGTTTGTTAAGTTACATGTGTCAGTAAATCAGTACTGACTTTCTGCTGCTTTAAGTTAACTGTTACACTGAAAAACAGGAGAAAAATGTTGTGGTACTGTGCATATGCCAATTGGTATAAGTTGTAAAAAGACTAAAACTCTAATGTATTTTAGCAAGTAGAAATTTTACATTTTCTAATATTTTGTTTAAAATAAGATTTTAACTCCATTAATTACCAGAACAATCAACAGAATACTTGTTTATCAAGATGGTCACGAGTGACAGCTCTAATTGACACAACTCTTCCAAAAGATGGCTCCATACAGAGTTGACACCCCTTCAAATTGCTGAATTTCAATGAAATTTTAATCTTATTTATTCAAACAAACTTTTAAAAGTTTGAACTCTAGTATTTAAACTTGTTCAAATTAATGGGTGTTTTGATACATGTCTTTTAACTGACTTTAAAGTGAAAGTGACACTGACCCCACCCTGTGAGTGACTGCCATACACTGTTGTTACCAAACTAACCAGGGAAGTGTGGTGGTGGCCCTCCAGGGCCGATGGGACCAGGAAAGCGGTCTCCTCCTGGGCCAGGAGGTCCAGGGAACCTGCCTCTGCCTCGACCCCCCATGGGGAAACCTCCACGTGGGCCGATGCCAGGTGGACCGGCCTTGCCTTCCCCTGACATCTGGCCTGACTGGGTACCTGTGCCAAAACAGAAGACACAGAATCATTTCCATTAACCCTCCAAAGTGTTTAGTGCACAATTTTATCCAACTATATGGTAATGTTTACTATGGAAGCCCATAGTTATTAGTGTTACTGCACACTGAACCAAGCAATAGTGTGTGAGAGTGAGTATAAACAACTGTGGAAATTCTGCCTCATTTCATCTTGAACCAGCCACAAAATTAAAATTGTCAATCAAGAAATGAACAAAAATTTATGCTGACTGTTCTAAATAATCACTCTGAACAGGTTTCACATGACAAAACTGTGGTCTTTTGGTTTTACACAGTTTACATAAATGAAAAATCATCTGAAGTGAAAGTTCGGGCCAGACTACATGATTTTCAATGATGGAAACAGGACACTGGAAACTTCTGTGGTGAGAGAACCATGTACTATTTGTGTTGCCCTACTACTGATAGCTAATGTCTGTTAACATTAGCTAACTAGCTAACACTGCACTGAAAAACAGCCACATCTCTGTGAGGTTTAGCTAATATAACCCCCAGCCCAGCTCTTTCTGCAAGGAATACAGCCAATGACGCAGAGCTCCCCTCTCCAGCCACGGCCTACAACACATTCTTTGTTTCCATTTTTCCCTCCTTCTTCTAAGAAAATCCCTGCAGAAACAACAGCAGCAGCAAGTCACAGACCTAAAAATAAAGTAGTGTGACGTAATGCCTGTTTTGGTGTCAAAATACCGTGGGAAGATTCCTTTGCGCAAGTGTAAAAACAGCGGCCTGTCTGTGCTCAGTCTTTAGATTTGTTTTCCTTGTGGCCCTGGATCCAGCCACTGTATCCTCGAACTTTTTATTTGAGGTCACAGTTAAGAAAGGAACAGAAAACATGTAGTCTGGCCCTGGCTTTAGGCAATAGCTAGGAAGAATTTTATGACACCCACTTTTTCTTCAAATCAAGTGAAGAGAAAAATGCAATCACTCATGGCAGTGACCCAATGAGTCGGACCCTGACATCCACACACCAACTAACTATAAAATACAGTGTATCTCCGGCTGAAGTTTCAACTTACAGAGGTACTCCAACTTACTGGGATAATGTGTATGAGTCTTTTCTGTTTTCATGCT
Source organism: Myripristis jacobus (assembly GCA_900302555.1). NCBI lineage: Eukaryota > Metazoa > Chordata > Actinopteri > Holocentriformes > Holocentridae > Myripristis > Myripristis jacobus. The sequence goes on from OMLB01021865.1 coordinate 5,386, forward strand.
GTATAAACAATTAAGTAAAGGGAAAAAAGACAAATCTCTTTCTTCCTTTACCAGCTAGGATCTTCCCCCAGTCTAATACAGTATAGCTTGCGCATGGAAGCAGAATTTCAAATTAAAACTTGCCAGCATGCTGTATGGTATAACATAAGTGTTGCAACTGTCAGTGTACAGTTTGGGATGGCAGAAAATAGATGGTGAAACAGTTTCAGGACAGTGGAATAAAATTATCGGTAAGCTCTGTACAACTTTCTGCCTGCATCTCAAACTAGCTGTTGTGTGCGCGTATTCGACTTACTTTTGCGTGACTGCATCTCAAACTGGCTGAGAGACTGTTTGTTGCATGGCGTGACGATGGGATTCTGACCATGGAGCTCCCTCTTCGACAGCAGCTCCATCAGCTTCCTGGATGATGTATCGGAGCCCACACACACCAGTGCAAACCTGGAACACACGCGCGCGCACACACACACACATTCGGACAAAACAAAATAATCATCAGGAATCGGCATCTGGCGCTTTCCCCATTTCAAAATCGCATCCTGAGCAAAAAAACAGTGATGATCTGATGAAGCTGAAGTGATGAAGACATTTTTCCTGTCTTAAAATAAATCACTTTATATTCCAGGATAATTATATTTTAACTCCCTCAGGAAAAGTGATACCAATTTGTGACACAAGGAGCTTTTCTTTCCAGTTTTTAATGACTAGAAAACACAAAGTCTGCAGGACTGGTGCCTGATTTTCCTATAATTGTGCTGCCCACAACATACCAATATTCATCCATCCATCCATCCATTTTCTAAACCGCTTTATCCTCACAAGGGTCGCGGGGACCAATATTCATATTTTTGGGAAATATTTATCAAGTGTTGGATCTCTGGCACGCATCAACACTGGTAGCATAGAGAGGCTGGTTCGACAAACAGCTTTCGGGCCGTTGTCTGACAGGCTATGGGACGGCTCATTAACTGTGCATAAACCTGACTGTGTGAGTGACATCACCAACCCCAGGAAATAGATTAACAGCTGATTTTTTTTTTTTTTTTATTCTGTTGACAACCAGAGGGAAGGGTTTTTAGAATCAGCATCAGAAATAATTTATTGATCCCCGAGGGGAACCTGGGTATTCAAATTTCAAAGGAGATTAGGCCATTCTTCACAACGCTTTGCAACTTTAAATTACCGGTCCTTTCTTAAATTATACCATGAAATTTAGAAATACGACTCCAGTGAATGTTCAAGAGGATCTCTGCTACTGCGCAAGACCACTGACTCCCAGACAGCTCACCCTTTAGACTGGCCATTGGCTCTGTTCTCGAAGAACTTAATCTCCAGCACATCTGTGATGCCTATTGACCGGATGGCTTCTGTCAGGTCCTCATCTGTCGTCCACTGCACAAAAAAAGACAGACAAAAAATTCATACCATCAGGGTAATCATCAGTCATTGCTACTGATACTTTACATTTTTTTGAGTTACTGAGAAGTGTGAAAACAAAACTGAGACTGACCCATGTGAGGTTTCCAATGTACAGGGCGATCCTTTTGCCTGTGTAGGTGTAAACCACGTTGGGTGGGGCACTCTTCCCTCCCTCTGTGCCGCCTGGTGCAGGCAGTGTGTCTAGGTAGTCACGATCTTCTGGAGCATCGCCATTATTGGCTGACGGGGATATGACATCATCATACAGGTCGATCTGCTCATGGACAGGGTAGTCTGCTTCCTGTTGGGCATGATAGTAAAACTCAGATGAACAACTGGATGGTTTACTTGACTTATTAGTTTCCTGACCACCTAGAAAATATGGTTTTATGCTGCTGTCAATGCCAATATGTTTGTTTCAAAGGGCTACTACATCCTCTACAGGTCTTACAAAGTACCAAACAATACCCTCTCCACTGGCAACTAGCCTATTTCCTCACACCCTCCTTTGAAACCAATATTTGTTTAAAAACTCAATACAGCATTACTGTTCCATGAGTTTATATTGAGTCGACAGAGAGGGCATTATCTTTCAATGGCCACATACATCATTCCGGCCTGGCAACTTTGCTGGTTCTGCCATCGAATTTTTGACAACTGAAATAAGTTTGAATTGAGTGCATGGGACTCTGACCTTTGCTTTGTCACTAGGCTAAGGTTCATGGAGACAAATGGCACTTCAAGATGAATTAATTGCAATTTTCTCCTGAACTCTTAACACAGGTAGAATCATTTTAGTCATCCAGGTACAGGGAACATGCAGACATTTGTTCTGCAGATACAACTTAACCGTTTCATAAAACTGACCAACACTGCGAAAGATCTACAGGTTACAAATATTAAAATGCATTTATTTCTCAGGATTAGCAACATGTCACTGACAACCACAAAAACACAGCAGAGATTAATACTAACGACCATCTTCTAAACTACTAAGGCAGTGACGTGGGCTAGTTGTTTGGGGGGTCAGAGGACCAATTAGGACATTGCCCAATAAACGTTTTCTGGTATGCATGTGTGGTATGCATGATAGTATCGGGACATCATAAATATCAGCTAATGTGGGCTTTAAAATGAAATATCAGTATCAGCCAGAAATGAAAATTTCTGCTGATATGACATGATATGTGAAATAGGTCAAATTTGCCCTGGTTGTGGATATTGTCAGGATTGTCTCAGGGTGAGCATGATCCAAACCTGCTTAACTGGGATGAATCTTACAGTTTTGTTCAAAAGAAAATCTTACATAAAAAAGACTTTACATAACTGGAGTTGAAGTATTTAATTTTACCCAGTGAATGTGTAGGCTACATTTTGAAAAGCACTGTATTTTATGTCAGCGTCTACCAGTGGGCCATCACGAAAAGAGTAGACATAATAATATTAGTTTCACTACAGGAGAGACCTGATATTCCCGGCAATTAGGTGGAAAAAAATATGTGCACTTATGGGCATCAACACTGGCAATCAGTCAAGAGTTGGAGAATATCGACATATTAGATATTGGCAAAAAAAATCAATATCATGCATCCCTAGTTTCCGGTGTTAGTTTCCAGTGCTAAGCCTGTTACTGTTGCTCTCCACTCTATGCCAAACTTGGACTTGTTCTTCCAACAAGGTAAGTTGGAAAAAAACAAAAACAAAACAGAAACTGAAGTGGAAACATAATCTGTCCATACAGTATGATACAAATAACCCGAGTAAGCCACTTAAGCTCAAAGAAAAACAGCTTTTACATTTTAGTCGTGACTGACTGAGCAGGTAGGAGGGCATTTCAGTGTCAAAGACAATCCAACAACAGAGATTGAACATCAGTTCTACTTATTGCACAGAGACTAAAAACTCGTTTGCACGGTTTTACTTTAACTACTGAAACTGCCATGCGACTGCCATTATGTAATTACCTTAAACAGGGTATGATAAAAACTGGTGAGCATACCCTGACCTAAAACATATATGTTTCTGCTAACTGTTTTGATCGAGATCTAGATGTGTTTATTTGTGTTGTTTGTGTTTACATAGACACATTGCAAACATTGCAACCCCTCAGGGATGCAATGTTTGTTGTTCTTTTTCCATTTTGCCATTGCAAGTGTCTCTGTGCATGTGATTTCTGAAATCAAACAGTAATGCTTAAAATACCCTTGATACTGGTACATTTTGTTATTCATACAGTTTCTTTCTTCAGTAGTTGCATGCACTGAAGAGCTACCGAATCCGGGAGCACCTGAAGGCAGCATGAGAGTGAACTCACCGGGTCAACAAACGCCACATTTGGAGCTCTTTTCAGGCACTTAGACTGAACTGGTGGCTCCTTTAAAATACATTTCAACTCGGCAGAGTAATTAAAACACTGAAAACCCTTAACTTTACAACATTACGACCACATTAGAGCAGAGGAAGGGGGCGTGTGGAGCGAGTGAAAACAACAACGGCCCGTCCAGCGTTATCTAACGTCGATAACCAAAAGCTAACGGCTAACACAACCTATATTTCTCAACTTGCTCTAAAATTGTAGCTATAAGGTCTGCCATTTCGCATCAATTCAACTATCTTCATTCCTGGCTTTTAGATAGTTATCACGCCAGAACAACACTCATGCTTTGCAGAACGACGTAAGCTAGGAAGCTAACAGCAGCTAGCCTATCTAGCGACGGCGTCTCACTCAGCCTCCCAGCCCGCCACAGCCTGGGGACGAGGCCTCGCGATGTGAAGCTGCACAACAATACAAGCAAGTGTCATTTGTGCCGAGCCAAACGAGCCAGTCGGTGCTACATGCAACACATCACACTCCACACGCAAAACAGACAAGTCCGCAAGGCTTACGACAACAGAAAGTGACATTTTCAGGCGGGCAGTCTGGGTCGACGCTGCAGGCTTAAAGCGTGGTGAACGGGGGCCTGCGTGCGCGTGAGGCGCCTCGGACCGGCCAAACACTCCGTTCCCACAGTCACTCGTGATATCTGCCGCAAACAGTGACGGTGTGTGCAAAACAGCACCGAACAGCGAAGCCTCGGTGTCAGTGTGTGTCACGTACCTGGTTAAATTCCTCCTCTACATCGGCGTAGATATCGATGTGATCCACACCGTCCGCCATTTTCCTGTCGCCTGCCTCTCTGCCGAGCTGCAGAGCAACAAGCGCACACAATGAGACAGGAAGCGGCAACTAGCGCCCCTGCTGGCCGGCCGCAGCTACAACACTTTCTAATCCCCTGTGCAGAGAGGGCGTAGCGACAAACACTGAGGTGGGCTAACGACCTGAACATGTACTGGACCAACTGGCACTCTGCAGGTGATTATATTATATACAGCTTCTGATTATTGCTGTTGAAATGATTACTGCTTCTTTGATTAAATTCCCTTTTAACTTGAGTTTGCATTGGCCTCCTGTGTGCTCAAGGATAGACTTTAAAATCTTATTGTTTTTCTACAAAGAATAAATGGTATTGGGTCTACATCTTTGATTTATATGCACCTCGTGGGGTATCCAGAGCCCTCAGGTCATCAGGGAGGTTTGCTCAGTGTTTCCCTGAATCCAAAGCAAAACAGGAGAGGCTTTTTGTTCCTCTGCTCCCTGAATACCGACAGACTGCTACAACACAGAGCTCATTTAAATCAGGGCTTAAGACATTGTAAGTATTGTTTGCTGCTGCTTGCCAATAAACCACTATGTTACCACCTTTTAATTAAATAAAATTAGTTTGGAGTCAGAGATAATTTCTTTATCTCTTGTAGATGCTTCTATATAAAAGAACACATCAGTTTTTGTTTTATTCATCATTTATTTATTTTTGTCCCTTTGTTTTATAGCATATTTATATCAAGAGCTTCTTGGTGTGAAGTAATAAGGAAAGTCCATGGCTGACACTCTTGTCTGTTCAGTATTTGGCTCCAGTGTCTGTAAATGTGTGCTGATTAAAATCAGTGGCAACAAAAAGACAGCACACAGATAGCCAGTTGTTATACAGCCAAAAACAGTGGCAGAAGGATGTTTATTAATTCACTTCATTACAGATTCACAACCTCAGTCACCAACATAGTGCTGACACACACACACTGTCAGAGTAAATGAAAAAAAAAAGAAAAAATAGAATTATTCTCATTATCTCAGCAAGACTCAGAATATGGTAACA
>OMLB01021869.1:0-12025 GCA_900302555.1 Myripristis jacobus
TACGACTCATCTGCAATGAGTAGATGTGGTCATGTAAAAGTTTTTTGATCTACCGTCCAAGATGAGTCTAACTTCAGCAGCCAAAATAATTGCAACAAAAGCAAGTCAAAGAAACCACTGACCTCATTATGAATGTTTGTCTTATCAACCAGTCCAACCATAATTTGTCAGATATTACGAGGAGAGTCGGTTCTTGCCTTTACGTTCACATGTTCACCTACAGAGCAACTGCGAGGTTGTGAGTTTCACTGCTAAAAAAAACGGCGGAAAAAAGCTCGGTGACCTTCAACAGTGAAAAGCTGTCAGGGATTTTCAGTGTCAGAACGTCATATGATTCTTATGATATGGTCTGGCATGTTTGCGCTGAAACAACTTTTCACAAACTTTATCAATTCTCAGTGAAATGGAATGAATTCATCATAAATCACCTTTTCATCATCAATCATTTACATGCCCGTTTCAGACCGTTCTCAGTGTTGTTGTTTTTTCTTCTTTTTTTCCCCAAATGTATTGCAAATGTAGCGAGTGAGCTCTGTGGACAGCACAGGGCCAAGAAACAATGCGAGGGTCCTCTCCAAGTGTTCATTTGAAACACACTACCGCTGTGGGAACACAGACTCTGAGAGAAACCAGCACCTGGTACTGAGCATCACGGCCTGAAATCACTGCTTCTACTGCCTTTGAGTTACTTTTGCAAAATGACTAAATGACATTTACAAATGAGGCATGTTGATCCACTATCAGTTAAGAAAGGCTGCATTTTTCCCTCTTCTTTCCCCTCAACTCAGCATAATGCTTTGTTACACAACAACTAAAAACATTCATTAATATGGAAAAATTTGCTTTCTTTGCCTTGGGCTTTACAGCACAGTGTTAGTTGAGAACCTATTTTATAGGATTATAAAAATGAGGATTATTAAAATTTCCGCCACTGCTTTTGGTAATTGTATCTCATAACTCATATATAAACAAGTGATCCATTCTTCCCAATGCACCAACATAAGAGAAAATCTGACCACTTGTGTATTGTACTATCCTGCAGCATATCATTGTTCTCAGTCAGTTATGACAGCAACACTTTGCAGAAAAGTTAAATCCACTATACAGTATAATTCACATGATTGTATGGATTCAAATTAAATTTAAATGGTGTTTTTGTCAGTATTCTGTACATGATTAGGTGTCATCTAAAGATAAAAGCACCTCTCAACCCAATGCATTCCCATTCCTAACTACTGTGAGAGCAGGACCAGAGGTCAGAAAAAGGTCAACCATCTTTTTACTTTACCGAAAGACAGCCATTTATTGTGCATTCCCCCTATGACTTTGGTATGTGGCCAACTATTTTCCATCCAAAATTCTTTTCAGCTGGACACATTTCAGGTTTATCTGGTTATTATGTCTAGCAAGTTATCAACATCAATGAATCTGGTTTATATAACAAGCGAATTGATGAAAATTAAAGCATAACTTTGCTTCCACCTGTACCTTCCAATTCAATTTAATTTCTGGGATTTCCAAAGTGTTGGCAGTAACGCACCACTAGTCAATCTGTTGTGATGGATTTATGACATCCGTGCTGAAACTTTTGGCCCGCGTTTGGCCAGTGTTTTCCCAGAGTCGTATTCCCAGTTGGATGCACAGAATATCTGGAAGTGTTGTTCGTTCTGTGCGACTATCATGCAAAACCAATTTGCCTGAATGTAAATGAACGACACGGGAAGCACAAGGTGACAGCCGGGGTAATTTCACATGACCTCTAGTATACAAGTTAATCAATCACTCTCGGTGCCATTACACATTCCCATGAAAGCTAAACACAGCAAAAAGACATAAGGCCCTACCCAGAATTCTGCAGTGCTGGAGTGTGTGCTATCTGTCAACACACTGGCAGTATTGCAGTACAACGGTCTTCATTCTTGGTTTGTCCAGGACTGAACGGGGAGGCATGGCTGTGCGCTTAAAGAAATGTCTTCCAGATAAAGCATGCACAAGTGACTCTCATGCTGGCATGTAAAAATCTCAAATGACCATCTTTCACTGTTTGGAAAACACACTGAGAACACTGTTTTAAAAGAGATTATCTGTGGCAACTCCTTTCTCATGTCCCGCCGTGCAAGCTTCATCTCCACGGTGACCCTCCCTGCCCGCCCTCATTTGCATGTAACTTTCACTCAAACTGAGAAAGACACTTGAAACTGCCACTTTAAACACATAATTCTGAATTTACTGCTTCAAAATAGAAGGCCATTAAGGAAAGAAAAAAAAGCATACCAAGCTCATTCAGTTTTATTGTAAATGGCAGACTCCACCGGCTGTAGAAATAATGAAGGGCGCCCCAAGAACAATTGGAATGTAGCTGCCTTTGATTTTAAATGTTATTTACGGTTTTCATGATGTGCCTGTCAAGGTGTGTAAGTCCTCACCATCTTAATATTTCAGATGAGGAGTTAGACGAGGCACAGACATGCACTCTATAATTATTTTATAGATGGTGATGTAATTCATTAAAATCTGAGAGGAGACAGACTTGTAAAACGCCCAACATCTGTACGCAACATAGCCACCATTGTTTGCTCAGGAATACGGCATTTATTTCTACCACACAGGGCGATGCCACTCAGCTAGAGGAAGCAAGTTATTCCACGGACTAATGTTACAAATAAAATCATCAGAGCTCTCTGCAACGCTCATGCAGTGACGATGTTGGACGCCTCATGTTTTTGTGTAATCTCTGACATCTACTGCCTGTAAATGTGGTCATGAAGCTGCTTCAAAGACTATAATTTCTAATAACTAAACAATAATAATTAATTCATTATCAATTTAAAAATGCATGTAATGAATAATTAATAAAACTGATTTATAATATTAATACATATTTTTGGGATGCAACAAATCAGTGAATCGATTGTAGCGAACAGGAACTTGTTATCTGGAATTTGTGCATAGATTTTTACTGTATTCCTCAAAAGCCATAAAACAAACACCCCACAACACTTACATTTGGAGCTAATAAAAACACACACACACTTTACTGCAACTAGGTAAGAAGTACCAGGTTTTGTATATAAAGTGTAAAATTCCTGCACTTTGCAAACTTCCAGGAGGCAATGAGGAACAGGTTTAAATCTCAGTAATCCTGAATATGTTATTACATCAGTATTGGGAAGTTAAGTTAGGAGGTACTCAAAGAACATGTTTGGACCAACTCATACTGCTGAAAAAAACATACATCATGACAGAACAACCACTAAGGAAAGTATTTGCTGGTGTTTTCTTTTGTCACACTGACGCTAAGGTCCGGCTGATGGAGGTCATGCAGTTTGGGGCCGTGATCTGCCTCCATTCTGTCAACACAGAGACGAAGGTGGGAAATAACAGAGCAAGTGGAAAGCTAGCTGCCTCATTTTTGCCACCTGGTTTCCGTCAGCGTATTGCAGCCTCACAGGACCCGCGCATTCCTGTGCTCTGACTGGATATGACCACAAAACAGAGGTAGACTGCTGGTGAGGCAGGTGGCACAAAACACACAAACCGTCCACACACACCCAATTATGACTGAGGGAACGATTGTGACATTTCCTCGCCATGACCAAAGAGCCCGAGTGGTAAAATGTCTGCTGGACATGAAACACGACAGCTTTCACAGTTTTCCAACAGTGGTGATTTAGTGCCTATGATTCCAACCTAAACAATAAACAAACTTAGCTCAGGTTGCAGTCTTGCCATGTGCGAGCGTCACAGCAAACAAGTGTAAGTGTTTTTATAGAGTCGCAGACGCCAACGACACCTCGAATCATTCACCAATTTGGAGCACAGGGATGTTGCAAATCTCCTGTCTACAGTCTTGGAGAACACTTTTGACTGATGATTGATTGACAATTTCATTTTTATACTGCAATAGACATGTAAGTCTTCAAAGTGTGTGGATGCATGCTGACAAAATGCGGTTGAGCAATTGATTAGATGTTGTTTTAAAAAACCTACAAAGTACAACACACAGTCATAGTCACTACAGTGAAGTCAGGACAGTCAAAGTAAAATACCTCACAGCTGTATACACAAAAGTACATTTCTACAATTCACATTTGTCCTTGATCGAGCCGTACCTTATTCATAAAGTTGCATTGATATTTTTTATTTAGCTTTATAGACTGACACCTCAAGGGCAATTGCTTGCACAGCTCCCACAACTTTCTTCTTGTATGCAAATTGTGTTTGATGCCATAAAGGGGAAGATAAATGAAGAACAGTTTCTGACATGTGTGGGATTTGAACAGCAACAAATGAAATTTATGGGAACAACCGCGCCGCACAGAGCTCGCCCCTGTCAAAACGAGCTGAAACTTGAGCACAGATATAAGGTCTGGATAGCCCACAAAGTGACTGTGTGCAGGTTATGTGAGTGCTCTGCAATATTTCCCACATTCATTCTCGACAGTTGTGTCATGGACGTGGAGCCATGCATACAGCTAACAGCTTTAAATGGATGTAACACATACTCTAGTGCAAACCACACTGCTGTATATTGCGTAATACTGTGCATGTGCGGATGTGTGTCCATGTATGTAGCAGGGAATATGGAATAAGCTATGTTTGCTAACACTCAGTGTTAACTGCTAAGCCAAGTCACCTCATGTATTCGCCACAAGGAGCCAAAGATATGAGATCACATTCAAATATGATCTCATGTTTGAATGAGACTTTTCATCTATATGTCATCACCACAAATGCACCGTGGGAATGCACAGGATCTGCATTTGCTTAAATTTTTTACTATCAGTCACTGGAAGCGCCACCTTCTTATAATGATGGATGTCTCGTTTTGGAATAAACACTTCATCTTTTTTTTTTTTTTTCCATAGATTTCAGGCATCAGGCAAATACATTTCCGCATGAAGTGGGCTGGGGTCATGCAGTGCATCGGCTTTTAATCCGCCTTGATACATGTTAAGGTGCAGTTGTTTCTCTGCAAAAGGAATAATAATCCTTTTTCTGAAGTGGCCTCCAGTTGTTGGTTCAGCTGTACGATCGTTGTGGGAGACTTTAGGTATTTTAGTCTTTGAAAAATGCCAAGTGTACGTTTCAATTACACAGATTGTCAGCAGTTTACCACCACGTCAACACTCCCCGGTGTACGAAAGAGGAATTTGAACTCTTGCACCTCAGATCCACAGTCCAGAAGAAACAATTAGCCCGCTTGAACACGTCCAAGTTGTGTTTACATCAACTGCGATTGCTTCTCTCAGTATTTGGTAGACAAACCAAAATTTGTGGTGAAAATGAAAACAAGGTGTGAGGTGAAGTGCCTACATATTGATGTCTTTTGGGTTGGCAGAACAGATCTTGCCGCATGCAATCGAGAAACTATGAAAGAGCAATCAATCTGCAGTGCAACATGCCATGCACTAACTTTCCTTTGTATGCTTTGACAATAACTCAACCAAGAAAGGGCACTAGAGTAGATTAAATACATATAAACGATAAATAAAACAAATTACAAAAAAATCTAAATGTTTACACAAATTCATCAGCTGAATGAAGCTGAATGTGGTTGCTGGACAAAACAAGACGTGATGAAAATAATAAACCAACATACCAACAAGAATACTTGATCTAACCTTAACGACCCCCCTCCACTGCAAAGACACTAATTATGTTTATGAAAAAAGAGACTAACATGCACATGTCAAACTGAGTTTTCTACCAAAGACTAAGGCACTGTTAACAATAAAACAATTCACATCTGGGTAGCATCATAATTCAAAAGACTGAATCAATCCTCCTCGATTTCAAGGTCATGTTGGCACAAAGCGCACTGAATGATTACATTTGGTTGAGTGCTTTGCCTCTCAGATGTTGAAATTGCGTTGGAGACATCAAAGCTGGATTGGCAGAGGCAAATGCCCCATACACGGACAAATAACATCCAGCAACGGTATTTCTAAAGAACGTTACATGTTGACAAACCAGGCCGCTGCGTTGCTCTCATGATTGCAGTTGTCGTAAGACGCGGCGCAAACGCAGAGAGGGGGATTCGCTAAAACCGAAGCAGAGCACAGACTCGGCACAGGCCTTTATCAGCTGCTGGGACGGTCTCTGAAGTGATAACAGGATGATGGAGTGGACCTCTCCCTGGCTCCTGGACAGCCAAACTCAATGTAGCATGCAAGTCAATAGGCAGCTATTTTAAAAAAAAAAAACTTCACAGTTACTATTTGGTGCAAATTTTTCCCATTTCCAATACACATATCCAGCCACCATAGAAGCTCAACCAATATGGATTTTTCAGATATTTAGAGAGCAAGGCAGCTGGTGGCCAATATATAATGTCAATATCATTTATTTATTTATTTACTCATTTCATGGATTCTGATAAAATGCAACAGTTGAATAATAATAAAGGAAACCCAAAACTGCTGAACTTAAATGAACCTGAAGTTGACATTTTAGTTATTCCCTGCTTCTGTTTCTGTTTCAGTTTGGTTCAGTAAATCTGCACTCTGTCTGCAGTGCTCGTAATTTAAATGAAAAAAACAAAAAATGCATCAATTAAATAAATATCAAGTGCATTTTTTTTTTTGCAAAGTTTAGATTTTTTAGCAGACTTTTTTTTTTCAAAGTTTAACATTTTAGTGCACTTAACTACAGCATTCATCAGCAGATAAGAGGCAGCAGTGACATCGCTCCATCACAGCCACACTGACAAAATGCCAGACATCGGATTCCGCGCTCTCCATTTTTTGAGTTGTCTTGGCAGCAGTCTGTGGTTTTTGCCCATATTTGCAAAATGTTTGTTTCACACATAAAAAGGATTTAGTTATCTTGGAGGTGAGAGGTGAATTTTGTTCCATTCATTTTCTTAGCAGCATGATCTCCCTGTGTAATTCTCGGGAAGGGTTTCAGGCATTTTCTTACTCTAATTCTTCAATCTGTTTCTCCAAACAATGCAGCTTATCCTCATTATTTCTATTTCTATTGGCCTTGTGAGCGATGCCGATCATCTCAAGATGCCAGATATTGGCCGAATTGATTGGCCGACCTATTAATCATCATCTGGCCATGAGACTCAGGCGTCAGTCGGGTTAACGCAAGCCGTGGGCTTCTTGGTTGCCGCAGCTCATTATGTCCTGACCTGCTGACCTGACGATGTGTATATTGCCCCAGATATTGTCCAGTATTCAGTATCCATTCCAACTAATGGCTACTAAAGAGCCACTTATTGTGTATTCCTGACTTTAGGTACATTACCCTATCGTGAACGAATGTGTTTGACAGAAATAGAAAGGACAGATTCAATAGATGCATCTTCCAGGACCAAGCTCTGGAGTGGTCGTTTCCCAAACTTCAGTCATAAGGGGGTAAATCCCACTCCAGTAAACTTTTCCAACTTTGAGCCTTCCGGATTAGTGGACCAGAAATATGGTAGACCTATCATTGCTTTCCCAGAATTCACTGATATAGAAATATTGTTATCAGTCTGCAACTAGCACTAGCGATCTTTTGGTCCTTTAAAGACGCATAAATTGTCAGAAAGGTTAACAGTGTTATCTTCCTTCTTCAGGGCGGCTAAGGTTGGGGACAAATGTGGAAATACAGAAGAAATGTTATTCACACTTCTTGAGAGCATGTGACAAAGAAATACAGTTTCTGCACAGTTCCAGAGCATATTATATTTGTTTTCATACTATTGTTTCAATGGTGCTGTCTATGTGATTTAATGTCTATTGTTATTGGCTCTAAGACATTGGAATTTCTCCTGGGAATAATTTAAGCATACTTACTTACCATATTCGTGGTGATATAATTAACTAGCACTGTTTATTTGAAAGTGAACCTTTAGATATCTGGATTTCTAGTTACGGTTTGCAAACACCATGTTACATAATGCTTACACAACAATGGGCGTTATACTAAAACGCCAGAGCATGTGCTGTCTCATGATAATTTATCTGTAACAACAGGACAGTGATAATGAACCACCATTTAATATGAGAGTGAGTTGACTAAAACATGGACATTATCTGAACACAAAACTAATATCAGTGACAAAATGGTCAGTTCCTGGCGAAAAGCTGCACAGAAATTAACCCTGTCTATTCCATAAAGTCGAGATGGCCAAGTCATAAAGGTGGAATTGTGCTCATCCACTTGGCTGTTGTTGCCATGAGCTGAGGCCGTCCACTGCGGCTGCCAGAGGTCGCATTACATCACCTGAAAGCCCTCTATTGATGAAGAACCCAGAAGTGTGCTCTCCCCTCGCAGGACGCCATCTGAATAGATTTGCAAAGATAGTTAGGGCAGTTGAGCTGAAATATTAATCTAGAAATCGTCACAAAAATACAACTTTTATCCGTTTTACTTTTGTTCATTAGATGTCGCCCAGGCTCTGATGAAGCTCCAGGTAAGAAGGAATGAGCTGCCTCAGTCTCACTGAATGATCTGGACTGGTTGATGCTGCTGCAACCGTGCCAAGGCACAAATAATTTTTTCTAAATAACTTATGGCATTAAAGAGGCCGGCGTGTTCTTGTTCTAAATCACAGAATGTGAAGGTCTGTATTAGCTGGAACAAAATGTGAAGGAAAAAAAATAACAAAGCAATTGGGCTGTATCATTTTTACACAGACTAATAGTGCTGCCGTTATCGCACGCCAACCGTAATCTCCAAGCTTATAGTTAAAAACTTCTGTTCAGGAGATGGGCTTTTGGATATGTCTACACATCACATTTTGTCGATTAGTCAGTGGTAACAATGAGGTAAAATGTAAGCACGCACGAGCACACTTCCAAACAATGCAGTCACCGGATATGGTTTTCTGTTTCCCATGAGCCTCGCTGAGCAACGCACAGCCTCCATCAGAATAATGGTGTTTCTTACCTGCTTAAAATCACTTGTCATAATCTGACATATATCTATCAATGCTAGCGATTCTAAAAACAACAAAAAAGATGATGCTTCATTGACTTCGCGGGGCATTTTTGCTTCCTGACGTTGCTGGTTTTCGAACATAAGCAGGAAATTGCTCTCATATGGAGGCAATGTTTTGCCACATTCTGTCAGAATATCGTTCCAAGATATTGACAGAATCATCTCTTTTGGAGAGACTTCTCATGACCTCGCTGGAATACCCCGCTGGTTTGGAGATGTGTGTGTCTGAATAACAAACAGTATAACAACTATAAGAATATTATCAAACAAGCAAAAGCCATAGGAAAATAAACCCTACAGGATTTCCCCCTTCAAAGTAAAACCATGTGTTGTTGTCTCCCACCGTGAGCGGACCCTCTGACAACATCTTTACAGCTTGCACTGTCCTGTGGTGACATGTTTTGCGCTCTTGCACATGAGCCGGGGTCGCTCGCTTAAACCGAGACAGAAATCTAGGGCATCTTTTGAAAACAGCATTCCATCAGGATGTTCATTCAGACAGAACAAACGCTGAAAAAACAAAGAGCTCAAACAGTAAATCCAAGATTCACTGCTATCCTGTTTCTGTAAAAAAAAAAAAAAAAAAATCTACTCAACATACTGCTCTGCTCTTATAGATCTCAACTGAAATTTCATTCAAGTAAACACAGTATTTCCAGATAATAAATTTCAGATGTGCAGTTTGGCTCCGTGCTTTTGAACAGCCCACTGCATGTGACCTAATATTGGAAATATTTTGGCTGAGTGAGAAGTAACATGGTGTCAAATAAAATGCTGATAAAGTGTTGGTGTTTTAAGAATTGTAACTAATGCTGAAGCAACAGTGAATGTTGGGTATTAATTCATGTTTACTGAGCTATTAATGAAAAATCCTTCATTATGTTCATGGCAAAATTCTTCTTTTGCCAGATCTCCCTCTTCTCTTATCATCAGCTCATTACTGACATATTAACAAAGCATGCCAACAAGTATACTCAGGTCACATTAGCCATTTATCAGTGATTTATGTGAGTATGTTTATTTCATTTCTTCAAGCAGAAGAGGTTTCACTTTTCTTGATATTGTGCTCATGTATATAAATTATGGCCTCATGTTTTAAAGTGCTTAGATGAAACTGTTTTTCTCCCAAGGGAAATCAGTTCAGTGCTATAATATAAATACATAATAATACAAATACAATTTTGCAGCTCCAATGTTACTCAAACACTGACATCTTTTTTCTTGCCTTGGCAAAAAAGGTGAAATCAATATACTTTGAAAAAAAAAAAAAAAAAAAGGTTACTGTGACTTTTGTATGAACTGTTACAGATGTATTCAAATGTGCTCCTTGGTTTTTCACATCAGATTAAAACCCAATGAATCTTAATGTGGCACTTTAATAATGTTGTAAGTGGAAAAAACCTCTATAACTTTAAATGGAGTGACTGTGGTAATCTGAAGCGCGTGCAGCATGTTAAACAGGTATGAGACGGTCAGTTCCAGCGTTTTCATCCACAAGCAGAGGAATCATCTGCCGAGGTGGGCCAAGAGCTCATTCCAGCCAGAGACCACGACCGGTGATTTCACTGATTTATTCCTCCTCTCTGGTTGACGTTGTGTGAATCAGTGAAATCACCTGCTGCAGTGTTGGGGTGGAATGAACACCTGCACAGCCTAAACCCTCCAGCACACATGGCTGTTTATCCCTGATGTACCACCCACCAAGCTGCCAAAAGGGAGTCAAAAACTGGCAGGTAACTCTGCCAACTCCAACAACCGCACTGGTGAGAGAGATTCCCTAATCCAGTTTCTGTATGAAAATAAAGCTTCCACAAGAGCGAAGCTTTGATTTATCGTTGCTGTGATGTGGGTCCAGAACCAGCACGAGTGCGGCTTTGCCCTCTCTCTTGTTTAGAGTCCACTGCATGAGCTGTAAACAACAAACTGTGGTCAAGTCAAATGAGGTGAAGGTCAGCCTAGAAAGAAAAATTAAACAATATTTACAGCGATAAAGAGGCTAAAATGTGATGTTACATCAAGGAGCGTGGGAAGCTGAAACTGAAATAGAGGCATTTAATTTTAGCAGCCTCAAAATGAACATTATGTATACAGCCGCAGGGCTTTGATAGAGTCAGGACTCAGAACTGTTAATTGATGTTGCAACACATTTCAGTCTCAAGTCAAAACAGCAAATGACAGCATCATAATTACAGCATTTTTGCAACATGATATATAACCTTCTCACTTATCAGCTGGATCACTGCACTTCTTTGCAAGAGCACTCATTTCATATCAATACATATAACTATTATTTGTGTCAGTTCCAGTCTACCCTAGGTCAACTGGGGTCATGGCATCGCCGTTTAAGCACAATCCTTAAATGGTTTAGTGATGTATTATGTATATGTATTATCTTCAGTGACAGCCTCAGTCAAAATGAGTCTAACCTGTGCAGCAGATGTAGCCACACCCTTTCCAGTAAGCTCAAACAGCCCATGCCAGTAAATCATTGGTTTACCTGCTAAAAAGGGGATAACACCTGTTTACAGACACCTGACAGAACCGATCGACCTGCTGCACGTGTGAGATGTCTTGCGAGCTGTGAGGTGATCGCGCTTGATCTGCTCTCTGCAATGAACTGTTTCAGGATGAGTTTTGAAAATGATTGAGGTCATGAGATCACTGGGGGGAAGAGGAGGAGGGCAGGGGAGGGACTGTGACAGAAACTTGCACGGGAAAGCCTCTATCAATATTGTTGCAGTTCCTTCTGGTTGCCAATACATTCTGATAAATGCCATTAATGTGCCTTTAATAGGAGGGAGGAGAAAAAAAACAACAGCCCAAATTGTTGGTGACCTGAAGTAGGGGCCAAAGAAAAATGGAGGCAGATGAAAACACTGTGATAACTTAATGGGAAATGGAAAGCAGGTTGTGACTGGCTTGTGTTTGACCATGAAAACAGCACACACACACACACACACACACACACACACACACACACACACACACACACACACACACAGAGAGACACACATTAGAGATGGTGATGACGCCACTTTTGCTTTCTGATTTTTCACACTCAGTCGACCATCAGAGACGTGAGCGGCCGCAC
>OMLB01021869.1:12045-52465 GCA_900302555.1 Myripristis jacobus
ATCCACACCAACCCCGGGCAAATGCAAACACACACACACACACACACACACACACACACACACACACACACACACACACACACATTAAACATGGAGGGAATACACAAAAAACAGAATTGATTTCTCTCCTCCTGTCCTGTTTCACTCTCTGTCCCTGCTTTATTGTACATAATATTCTCTCCATTATTGTCACACTTAGGCAATATCGCATGGTTGACTGGAATAATACAATAAATACACGGATAAAAACTTCGTCGATCCACATGGTGAAATTAGGTCAGTGCGGCAGTAAAAATAATAAGTTCCAGTCCACTGTGACTCTGAACAGGAATGAGTGGGTATGGAAAGAAAAAGAAACTGAAAGAATGAATGAATGAATCAGTGACTTTTTGTCTATAGGCTATTTCTAAAGCCAAATTTTGACAATAACTTTTGTCAAGAACACTCAGAAATGAAGCCAAATTAGGGCTGGACTGCTAATCGAAATATTATCAAAATCTTGATTTGGCCAAGTGAAATATTCAAATGGTGGGAGCTGGAATTATTCTCCTGAAGGCCAAATGTGACAGAATACAGATTATAAACGAAGCATTGCTGTGCTAGAAACACTGGCCTCCAAAACATTTTCTCCAGACATAATAAAACATGTTTGTCTGGTACAGACCCCAGCAGAAATCACATCATCGCTTTAATAGTTCTCTCAGTGAAAACAAAAATTAGGATGGAAAAATTATTATTCGCACTAAAATTGTGAATCATATCGTAATCAGTATCTGTCAAATTAATAACATGACCCCCACACACACTATTGTTCAGCTCCAGGCCAAACATTCACACTGTAAAATTGTTAAATGATGGTGTTTTTTGGGGGGGTAATGTCTATTTTTTGGTCAGTTCTGTTCAGTGCTATACCATTTAGTTCATCTATTAATGGTACATTTACAGTTCTTGCAAAAATAACACAAAACTTTTGCATTCCTTTTTTGGTAATAGATAGAAAGATGGATAAAGAAAAAACAGAATAAAAAAATAATAGTTCAATCTCAACAGAGGCAATCTAATATGGATAATTCAATAATAGCAAATTGTGTTCAATAATCACAAGAGAACATCTGGTCTGAAATGTCAGCAAAGGTTTGGTCAGGATGAAAGACAGAAACTATGTCGGCCTACCATTCATCCATCAAATCTCAACAGCATGTTCACTCACAAATGCCCACTGTTGAGCAGCAGAGCAGGCGCCAACTTGGCCATGCTGTTTGTCTACCATTTCATTAAAGAATAAGATCAGCACAGCGGCCTTGGTGCCTGTGATGTACGAGAAAAACACTGGTGTAATCTGTGGATACCTCTCTGTGTGTCTTTAGACATGATCTAAAGCCCAAATTGCTTCCAGACAAACATCTCGTAGGTGAAAGCAGATCTGGCTGAAAAAGCCACTCCCGCCCTCTCAAAATCTTATTTTTGGCCTTGAACACTGGCCACTTAATTTTTCATTCACACCTCTGACCTTATGTCTGAGTATTACTGTATAGGGAAAGCGTGCAACACTTCGGCAGTTGAGACAGAAGGGGTAGACAGATCCGGACGTCATGAAATACCAAAGCAAGTACACAGGATTCCTCTATTTCCCAGGACCCCATTCTGTCTAATCTCAGAGCTTGCTACAGGGAACGTTTAAGACACACACACACACACACAAAAAAAATCAGACTATGAATCCACAAACATATCATTTAAGACCTGTGCTGTGCTCAAGCCGAGGCCATGCAGTGTTGAGGACACACTTGATGAAAAGTGTCTGTAAATCCCAGAGGTTTTTCCCCAGATGTGCCTGCTCGTGGTGACTATAATGTGTTTATGTAGTTTCCTATAGCAATGAATCAACAGCAATCTGGGTATTACAGTACCACAGACACATCACACTATTAAAAAAAATGACAAAAAAAATGGCTGCATTTGGTCTGCCAGCTCACATGACTCACATTGCATTATTTTATTTCATTTCAAAACATACAACGTCGCACTCCAGTTTGGTATTACAATAACTCTAATTTTTCGACTAGCCCCTATGTGCTTGTCATAAGTTTGCATTTTGGATCTATTTATACTTGACGCATGAGTCATCGGTGCTGTATTACTCTCCTTTCATAAGTAATGGCTCCTTTCAGCAGTTATAGGCTAATCACTTAAATAGTATCATTAGACTTTTTTTTTTTTAGTTTTTAAGTAAAGTAGCACGCCTGTACAAACATGGTAAGTCTAATGGATGTGAAGGCATTGAATGTTTTTTTTTTTTTTTAAGGAGAATTTCTCTCACTGGCCTACATCAGGGCAGCAGAACATCTGGACAGGGCAACCACCCAGCTGTGAGACTATTAGTTCACTACCACTAAGAGTAAATGATCGGTAAATGTGACAAGTGTTTTAAAAATCCACAGACAAGACCGAGAAGCGAGAAGTGATGAAACACGAGTTTTAATTTTAGGGGTAAAGAAAATATTCTTCCTTGCTTAATAATGGGTCAAAATTAAGTCTCAGATGACCCACATTTGAGAACCGTACAAAATAGTCAGGCTCACTTGGCCTCCAAAGTAAATTCTGCATGACGAGCTGCAGCAAAATACTGTATGTGACTGCTTGACAAGTGCAGTCACATACAGTATTTTAAAGGTTACGTACTGCACATACTGTATACCCTCACAGAGCATCTGCCAGTAAATCCACAGTCTTGTGGTGCTGGACACTGAAACTTTGGGTTTAACAGCCTTTTTTGAAGCCTTTTGCTGAGGGATGAAAGAACATCTGTGATTCTCTTCTCTCGCCCAAATTTTCCCATCTGCTTGAGGGATTTAAACTGACAACTTTCTTCTGAAAATACACAAAAATCATCACAATGCTATGACATTCTTAATTTACAATATAGCACCAGTCGTGCTAATATTTACTCCACAAATGCATTCCCCTAAGAGTATTATTTTACATCAATTTAAGCCACAAGAATCTCACTGTAATGTGGAATTAGTTCTGTTTAGGCCACCCAAAGGGGTGACGCTACTAGCGCCCCCTCCTGGTAGGACTTAGGCTGCACACACACACAAATTTAAGTACAAATCTGATTGCACCAAAGAAAGGACAAAATGCACAAACAGGGTGATGCTAATTTGCAAAAGCATGGAGACTTTGAAACTGAGTTGAATGGAGCATGAACCGCTAATTACATATTTCCACGTTTGGATACATATTTACAAATCTCTGTATTTATTTGTAAATTTAATTATATATTTACAATCTCAAACACACATTTGAAGATCCAAATACGCATTTGCAGATATGGACTCACATTTGCAAATGTCAATACACAAATCTGGGTAGGATGGGTGTACAGATCTCAATACACTTTTGAAAATTTTAGCATACATTTACAAATGTCACATTGTGTGTACAAAAGTCTTGATTTCATTTCCATATGTATACTGCAGGCACTGCGTGTCATAAAAGTGACTTCACCAGAGGTCACTGTCTCATATTCAGTCTTAAAAACTTGTATGATGAGATAATCCCACTTGTTTCAAATACAGATTCACTTGTATAAGGAATTTTCTGAGTGTAAATCTGTTGAAACAAGGCAAGCAGATCAGCTTTTGATACCACAGGTATCAAGAAAATTACATTTAACTCAAGAAAACTCTGAAAACAAGTTGATTAGTATTGGAAACAAGTGGGATTATAACAACCCTTTGGCATATGTGTTCACTTGTTTTCAGAAAAACAAGACTTTAAGATTTTTTTGCACTCTATGGCAATATACTGTATGTCCATGGTGTTACAGAATCGCAGTGTACACACAGATCACTGTTTGACCTGAGCCTGATGCACAGTGTCCTTTCAATAGACAGCAATGTGCACAATCTTGTAAGACACTGTTTTGATGCTCACTTAGTTTTACAGTAATATACGGTTGTTTTAAAACAGTTCTCTCTCAAGATTTGAGAAAACAGTCAATGTATCACTCCATAACATTTCAATGGTAACTTGGAAACACAGTATACCACTTGTAAAGAATATTAATTTAAGGCAATGGTCATTTTTTAGATTACATTGCATTATTTCTTTGCATAAACACAGACTGCTTCTAGGGCATTAATCTACTCCCATCAGACATGATGAATGTTTTAAAGCCACTGTATGCAGCAATGTCTGCAGTTACTGAGCGCAGTGCCAGGACAAGATAAGGAGTCAAGACTGTAAACAATATGTCCTAGGCATTTCTCACAAGTCCAACAGCATTTCTTGGAGAGTGGTTACCAGAAAGCATGTCCACAACGCAGCCAAAGATAACAAAAGAGAGGAGAGGGAGGGGGAAACTGAAAAGACAGCCGGTTAGATAATTTGGCTTGGAGATATCCAATTTGTTGAAGATCCACCCAGAACATACCATATAATACACGAGTGACTGGGCTGGAGGACTCAGCCATGTGGGTTCAAGAGAGTTAAGCAAAGACCAGTTTTTCTAAACGCCATGATAGATGGCATCCATGGTTTTTCCTGCACATTAGTGGAGGACTTATCAGCTGTTTTCACAGCTGCTCTCAGAGCCCTGGTCCAGAGAAATTCACAGCTCTCAAAGATTAAATCTGAGTATATTTTATGTGGTTTAAAGCTACAGGGAGGAACACCACCAGGCAGCCTCAGTAGGCGGTACCGGTAATAACAACAGGTTGTTATTACCAATGTAGCCTACTGTACCTGTATGTAAAGGAATGGTCAATTAAAAATGTGAGTTTTTCTTGAGAAGAAGTAACTTTCTTTATCATCATCCACCAAGAAGATCTGGGAGTTCTTTAAATCCAAACATCCAACCACTGAAAAAAAACAAAACAAAAAAAAACAGAGATTGAGAGATTTAGAGAGAACTGAAATAGCTAGCAGCCTTACTGGCATTGTGACAATTTGTTGGCAAAACAAAAAAAATAAAAACAGCCCAGTTGTGAGTGACAATGTGACAGTCCATGAAGACACTGCTGCTAGTTTGTTACGACCAAGTTACAAAGCGCTTTGTTAGCTCTCTTCCAATGTGAATTGTTAAAATAATCCTCCGCAAAATTGTGGATTCCAGCTTGATCTCACAGAAACACATGACATGACCATGACTTTCTTACACAAATGTCAGCCTGTTATCCTGAAAGCAAACACCTATCTACTACTAAAGGCCCATTGTTCCCAAAATGTGCATGCTTGAGTCCCTGTTATACCTTACTCTGAAGAAAGCTCTGCTTAATCTTGACTAAATTTATGGATGGGGATTGTTTTGGACTTTTTTCCTATTAGTTTAAATCTGTTTATCTGAAGTGGTAAGTTTGTCAGCCTACTGGAGTGTATTGGAATGGGCTTCTTCTTAGATTTAGTCTAGATATCCTTTAGCCTGATATTTATGGGATGCTCTCAAAGCCTTTTAAGAGGTTACATTATTTCTAGTGAGGCTTTTAGCACAAGGACACTACTCTAAAGAAATCAACAACAGATTTTTGACTTTTGTAAGGAATTATACTGTTCCAGGTCCATTAAAAGACCCTATTTCCATTCAGAACATTTTAAATGAATGCAGTCTTCCTTCTCAACTGAGAGGGCAGAGATTTCTTAAATTAAGCTATAATGTTAGAAGAAGTACAACCTGCAATTAAAGGTTTGAAGAATGCCCAGATCCAAGGGCCTGATAACTATACTGTAGAATTTTTCAAAAGCATGTAAACAATTATCCCTCCACTCCTTCATGACGTGTTCACCTATGCATTCGAAAATGAAGAACTCCCACCAGCAATGTATGAGGCACTTACAGCTGTCATTCCTCAGAAGGGCAAATACCCTCAAGATGTGGGCTTGTACTGTCCTGTCCTTATTTTCGTATAACTCAGATACACACATATTTGCCTAGGTTCTGCCCATGGGACTGAATCAGGATTTATTCCTAATTGGCATTCGTTTTTTTTTTTTAACTTGATACACAAGTATCAGATGAAGACCTAGTCATTGCACTTGATACAGAAAAAGCATTTGACCAGGTTGAGTGTAATTATCTTTTTGGTGTACTTCACATATTCAAATCAGGTGAACATTTTATCAAATGGATTCAACTACTTTATAAAAGGCCCTAACAAATCGAAGAATATCCCCTAAATCTGCACTACACAGAGAGACACGACAAGGTTTTCTGCTCTCTCCTCTCTTATTCGCACTAGCATTAGAACCTCTTGCCAAGAAAATATGAACAAAACTTCTTATATCTATTTATGACACAGACACAACACAAAATAGGATTTCTCTATATGCAGATGATATATTATTGTATATTGAAAAACCCAGAGGTGAGCATCATGTGAGTATTAGAGACAATTACTGTTTTTGGCAGTTTTTCTGGAAAATGTATTAACTGGAATAAAAGTAAAGTTGATGGCTGTCAAACAGCAGAACCCACACATACTAAACACCTTTCCATTCAACATGACTCCCAGCAAATTCATCTATTTAGGTGTCCAGATTACTCAAAAATACCAAGACTTCTTTTAAGAAAATTTCTCTTCTGTCATTTCCAGATTGCCATCATGTTTAAAATACTGGGAGAACTTGCCTCGTTTCCTTCTTGGCAGTTAATTCCATTAAAATGGTCTGTTTATCTCAGTTGCTGCACTTATTCCAAAATCTCCCAATATATTAAACAAATGCCTTTTTTCTGAAACTACATTCCACCATCACTTAATTTCTCTGGAAGGACAAATGTCCCAGATAAAAAAAGATGTATTTGTGCAAATCCAAGATGGAGAGAGGATTTGAATACGGTAGCCAATTTCATTCGCTACTATTAGGCTTTAAATGTCTGTGTCTGGATGTTTTATTTTCACCCTCCCATGGCCTCTCATAAATGGCTACTACCAGAGAAGAGAAGACTGCTCCCCATATAATCCAGGGACTATTCTCTTATCTCCTTCCAGACCTCCCAAATCTAAATACCAGAGTAATGAAAAAATATACGCATCAACTTGCAGCTGGAGGCAGTTAAACAAGCATGTCAACTTGAATTCTCCAGCACTCCTGATGCCAAATTATGGAAACCGTTCATTTGCACCATCCACCTTGGATGTCGCATCTGAAATTTGGGAAAGACATTACAAGTTTGGATACTGATAGAGATTTTGCTTGATTTCAACAACTAGCTGACAAATTCAAATGACCAAGATCTAACTTCTTCAGATACCCTCAGATAAAAGACAGTTTTCGTAAGTTCATACCAACTTATGAGACTATATAACTGACTGTACACTTTGATCCGTTGTCAAGCTCTCTTCATATATTCCTTGCCTGGTATCTATCCTTTATACAGCTTTGCAGGATTACAAGGTGGAAATTCTCATATAACAGAAAAACAGGAAAAGATCTAAAAATCCAGATTGTAGAGGAGCGATGAAATCATAGTTTAAAACAGATTAACGAATGCTCTTATATCAGACACTGTCTAATGCAATTTAAGTACATAGGTTGTGCCTCTCCAAAGCTAAGATAAATAAAAGGTTCCCCTCTACTCCTTCTCTATGCAATAAGTGTTAATCTAATTCTAAGATTAAGATTAATCGAATCGAATCACTCTTGTATACTGCTATATAATGTGTCCTAAGATTCAGATGTACTGGTGCAATGTTTTTTTCCTCCTTCTACAGTGTTCTTTTCTACAAGTCTTGAAAAGAGAACGGTGCCTGGTGTCTCTCTCAAATGTTGTACTAACATCTATGAAGACAAGAACTGAGAATTCTCAGGCATCTGTTGTTAAAATTAGGTATAGAGTACTGCCCAGGTGCATGTGTACCAAGAAGAAATATGGAAACTTGGCCTCTGTAACAAAATGGACAAAAGGTTTATGACTAGAAAGCCAGTAGGGCAATGCATCCGAAAACTGCATTTTCTCATGGCACTAACATTAACATTGTATTTGACATGCAGAAAAGGCCATAATGGGTAACACTGGTATTTTTTGTCCAATATGACATTCTGTATCTAATGTCACTGAAACTGCAGTAAAATTCAGTAACAGGATATCAATGGAGGTAAATAGCTTATACCGCCCCACTCACCTCAAAAAAAAATTTAAAAAAAAAATCTTTTGGACTTCCCATGATTTTGGACGCTTTAGATAGATTTGTGTGTATGAAATGTCTGGGGCTGCAGTGTTGGCAGGCAATACCAGCTTTCTGGATACTGTAAAAGCACAGAGATATTTTCTGGGCACAGGAGTATAGTTTCAGATGTAGGAAAGAGAGCTCTTAACTTCATTTCTTACCTTTGTGCTGCAAGATAAAGCTCACGTGGGTGTGCAGCCACACTCATTGTCAGTGTAAAGATTTGTAGTCAGCTGATGGCATGAACAGTCTCTTGAAGAGAGGTATTCCTAATAACAAATACAGATCAGACTAGGTAAAATCCTATGATTTGAATCCCATAGGACTGTAACATGAGCGAGGACACATAGAGTCACAACACACAACAGCGTGATCACACAATAAACACATTCTACCAAACAAATAATCAAGTACATGAACAGCTGGTGCAGTGAAGCTTGTAGCTCTTTGTGAAAAGCTGATCTCATTTCTTCCATTAATAAAATTTCCCCTTTGTACATTAATGCCAATGCCAAGTAAGTTCTTTAAAAGCACAGATCAGGCAATACAGATTAATACTGACATTACTGCACTCCATTGACTCCCAAAGGGGAAATTCCATTTTGACTTGCCTCTACAGAACAGCACCCATGGAGATTTTGGAGATTCAGAGTGGCTCAAGGGCCCCTCAGCACAGTGGATGCTTGCAGACCCCTGGTCCACTGCTATTGTGCCACATAGCTGCCATATTTTTTGCATTCAGCTACACCTGAAATTTGCAAATCCAGACACCAAAGGAATGCAGTAGTAAATACTGGCAAAAGTATGACAATAAAATCCCCCCAAATGTCCCAGCTGCCAGTTTGCTTTTTGAACTACTGCCTTTTGGGTGCATAAGCAAAATGTAACCTTCCTCTCACCCTTTATGTGTTTTTGATTGCATTTTGCTTTTCAAAACTGATTTATGTATTAATGTTTGTCTTGATGCTGACAGATTTTGGCTGGGCTCCATTTGAACATCCAATTCTTAGTGGGGCTATGTGATAAGACAGAACTAAATTAAATAAAATAGTGCAACTTGCAGAAATGTTGGATATTATCCACATTATTGAAACCCTGTAATTGAGATGAAAATTTACTTATCCTAGGTACAAAATTGCAAGTAATACAATAATACTTTGAATTCCCAGACATATCCATATTTTGCCGTTTATTCTCCCTAAGAAACACTCCCTCATGATTCATGTCTTTGGACTTAACTGAAATCCCTCCGAAACAGTTTGCTGAATTCCAGGGGTGGTAAGCATTCTTCAGTCTAAAGTCAAGTAGATTTCAACAATATGGTCTCCGTTATCTCCATAGTCAGCCTTTCAAATAATAAATCAATCTGAAATCTACAGCATTCTTCCATACATGACCATTTCCATCATCCACATGCAGCTGTTTGGTCACTGCAAATGTTGGCTTGAGGTGTGCTGCTCCTTTAATGCCTTATAATAGGAGGGATCTGGATTGTTACTTAAAACATTTATTACCCAATTTGCCACAGGGATCAGTAAAGTTTCATCTCATCTCATCACTTGCCATTTGTCCGGTCAGAAGTCCCCACTCAACTGCACAGAGCACCTAGCCACACTCATGCAAAGAGATTAAAATCAGCCACCAAAGCTTTGTTGAAAGGCACACCCTCCCCTCAGTGACATCTATAGCAAGGTCTCCCAGCTTAGGAGCGATTTAGGAAAATTCTTTGAGCAACCCCGAGTAAGGAAGGGGCAGAAACTTTAATTTTAGCGTCTTAGTGAGGAGGTGATGATTGATCAAAAAAAAAAAAAAAAAAGAACTCTAATGGCCAAGAATGGACAGTGAAATTGAGAGGCTAAATCTCAGAATTTATGTTGTTGAAAAAATTGTAAGCCATACTTTTAAAGTAGCCTACGAAACGTTTGAAAACACGGGCCTACGTGTATAGTAGCCAACTCATATGCTGATGATTGCTGATATTTATTTGCTTATGTTTATTTACTATGCCGGTAATTTTAGTACTGAATGTTTGACGTTATCTGGGGAAAAAGGCTCAGATAATCGATTACACCAGCAAAGCCTATGTACACGAATTGCCTTTTGCGAGCCTGCATGGTGCGGACATTCCGTGGAAATGAAATGAAGTGCATCACAACATGAGGCTGTGAAAGTGGTCTAATTGTTAGTGTGATCATGCTGCTTGATGAACATCTGCAAAAGACCAAAGTCATCACTGCTGCACTGTTGCATTTTTCTGAGCAGCTGAATATCTTAGTGTTGTCATCACTTTCATTTTGTGGTGTTACTGTGTTGGACGGGAGATGGGACCACAACAAATATTATCCCTGCATGATCCAGAATCTGAAACGCTTCATTAATTCACTGTCATTCGGTGAATCTTTCTCCTACCTCTTTGCCTTTCCACCATTTTATCCACTGCTTAAGAAACTCTTAAGCCTCACTGAAGTCCTCCTCCATACAGTGTTTCACCTTACGAGCTCTCTTAAGGGCTAAGATGCTTTGTGAACTTTTGTTTTTTACCAGGATCTAGTCTTGGCTGCAAGAGGAAATTCTTGGAAAACGTCACAATTCCAAGAATTCTCCCAGAATTTCATCACTAGGAGCCACTCTTTCTATCAGGAAGCTTGATGAATGCGGTCACATTGTTGGCCGCATTCAGTGTTTGGCTCTATTGTTTCGTGGCAGTAAGATGTGTGTGTCCTGGAAGTGCCTGAAATATCCAAGTTATTTAGCTGTGTTTGGGTAACATTATATTAAATGTGTTTGCTAAGTTAAAGTATAACCTTGAGTACATTTGTCATATCAGTGGATTTTTTTTTATGTTATTCATGATATATTGTTTCTATATTGAAGGAATAGATTTGGAATTGGTATTAATTTTGCTCGTTTTGCAGAGTTAAAACCATACACACTGCAGCCAGTATACGACAATTGTTGAACCGCTCAGTAAATGTTGTCGCATTATTTCCTGACCGCAGTCCATCTCTCAGTGGGTCATCCACACATGTTCACATGCCCTCCAACTGGGTTTAGGAACTGACATGTGCTGTCACACTTGGCTGCTCCTTCCATTTCCAATTAAAGCAAATGGTGACTTCTATTACTGGCTGCTCTCAAAATTGGATTACCCATTGCTTCATTTAACTGAATTGTTCCCCTCAAATATGTATGTAAATTAAATATTAGGTTTAAGCGACATAATGACATTATTGCGCAGGCCACGCACACATCACCAACCGAAACTAAGTGGTTGTGGTGGAACTGAGTAGTCCAAGATGTAAATTTGCAACACAAGGATTGCTGGATGGTGGTGATGTCAACCAGATTGGTTTTATGTGGGATATGACCTTTTAAAATGTAAAATATCCCTAGGGCGCCCCCCTCTGGTCAAGTTAAGGCTGTTAAGTTTATGACTAAACTTTCAAATGCAGTCCAATCTGCAAGCTGTTGTGTGCTATTCCTTCATCCCTTAAACTATGATCACACTCCAAAACAATGACCAAAGCTCATAGTTTGACATGCATGGTGCTAGGCCATGTGAACCAAACCTCATGCGACTGCAGTGTTTGTTTGTGGCTTTCTGGTTTGTCCTCTGGGCTATTTTTGGAAGGGCACTGCAGTCTTGCTGCCTGACTCTAAACACTTCCAGCCATTAGATTGCACAAGAGATAGATGAGTTAGGGCCAAGTTTGCTTTCGTCTTACCTTAGCGACCAGTGAACTACTGGTCACCATGGTCGCCATATTGCTTGTGAGACTGGGACCGTTTAATTGTGTTGCTCGGCTCACATATTTCTGTACACCAGAGTGGGTATTGGTGGGTCGTGAGATGAAAAAGCTTTGGGGAAAATGTTTTTCATTGCAACAAATGCCTGCAAAAAAAAATCATACACATGTACAGAGAGCTGTGTGAGTATGAAACACATGGAGAGATAGACAGAGAGAGAGAGAGAGAGAGAGAGAGCGCGCATATAGGCTGAAGTCACTGATCACACGTCATCTTTATTATTCACACTGTCTGGGCCGGTGAAATATTAGTAAAACATGTCTATCCCTTATTTCACTTGGGACCCCCCTCCTTCCGGCCCTTGCCTTAACAGTGTGTCAGGTCAACACTGGTCCCGTGTGCCCGTCGCGGCGCTCTACCGCCACCTGCTGGTCACACGCCGTCACCTCGCTCCCCCTCTGTGTGCATTAGCGCTGTTGAAGATGGCGACTCGAGTCCTTCAGAGAGTCAGCAGAGGCTTGGATCGGGCTAACAGCAGGGCCCCTTGGTCAGGACACGGCACCGCGTTGAGCAGGTCGGCCATTCATCCGTGTGCATGTTCAGTGTTCAATCTGTGCAGCGTGTGTGTGTGTGTTTGTGCGGCTGTCCTGCGGGTGTGCGGCTGGCTGCTGCGGTGGCTAGGATGAACCCGGACAGACTAGCCCCGGTAGCCAGCAGCAGCCACCGGGACTGGCCTTCAGCGTCACACAGTCAGTGAAGCTGCAGTTTGTCGGGGACTCCCTACATGATCAGATATTTATGTCTCAATAGCAGTAGTTACAAGTTCATACTGGATTTTTCTTGAGCATTTAAGATGCTCAAGGTCAAAATTTGGCACTTCCTCTTACATGTTGTTTGCACCTGTGAGGGCAGTATTGTTGTTTCCTTGCTGCACCTGCGGCTCCCCAAACATACCATGTCATGTATGCCGTCCATGGTTAGAGACATTGTCCTGCTGCATTTCATGTGCATCATGTATCACTGTGTGCATGCAGCAGAGGCAGTGGGCAAAACCAGAGTTTCATCTCCAGTCATCTCTTTGCCAGTTTCGTCATGTAATCTGTGTTTTGCTGCAGTCAGGTATCGTTGTAAAGTCTTTCCTGCTCTCCCTCACAGTGGCTTTCATGTCTGTCTGTGACCCTGAAGTGACGGCTAACCATCTGTCTGGCAGTAAACATGTCAGCCAGTATAAAGATAATGTATGTGTGTGTGTGTGTGTGTGTTTGTGTGTGCGCGCGACACGCATATGAATAGGTATGGGCTCAAGATGGGAGGAAGGGCATCCAGTCCTGCTGTAGCTTCATAATGATCAATGGATTGTGTGTTTTATGAGGTTGTGCCGTCGGTCAAATTGTTGTTCATCAGAAATGCTCTCTGTTTGCAGGGGATTTGCGGTATCCAGCAGCAGAAACAGAGAGGACAGCTGGTTTAAGTCTGTATTTGTGAGGAAAGTCGACCCCAGGAAAGATGCACACGCTAACTTGCTGACCAAAAACGAGGAAAGCAACCTGTACAAAATTCAGTGTAAGTCGTCCCCTCAAAATTGGCAATAACAGATCAACCATATCTAAATCAAATCAAGTTTTCAAACAGAATTCTCTTTGCAGTTCATAATGTCAAGCCGGAGTGCCTGGATTCATACAACAAACTGTGGTGAGTGCTATGTGTTATATTTGTCAAAGTGTTTATGTTATAAGCTTGAGTTCAGCAGCAGCAGGAGGGGCAGTGGTCTCGGTGTGTGCTGTGCAGCCGTCACGGTGAATGTCTACAGTTCTATTCCTGTGAGGTGCCTGACACGCTGGCACGGCTTCAGCTCATTGAAGAACGTCTTTCCTCATACCTTGGATGACTGGAGGTCTTCCATGTGCAGATAACATTCATGCCTAATTTTGGAGGTGCAACACAGACCGAAATGTGAACAAGAATACCTATGATACTTGGATTTTGGTGTTGCCTTCAAAAAAAAAATATGGAATAGACCAGAAACCATAAATGTAACATTCAACTTGGTTACCTACAGATTTGAATGAAAATTTAAAATTCTTACTTTGACTTTTTGACTTTTAAAGCCATTTCTTCTTCATTACAGTGAGGATGTTTTGCCAAGCATCCATGCTGATAAGTACTACCCCTGTGAGCTGGTGGGAACCTGGAATACCTGGTATGGAGAGCAAGACCAGGCTGGTAGGACTGCTAGCATCAACATTCACCCATCCCCAGTTTACTAGGTCTATAACCTGCACAGTGAGCAGATGAAGCACATCATATACAAATATATACAGCCATGTCGGTGTTCTGTCAGTCAGAATGAGACTAGGTAAGCAATCAGTGAGTCAGAACATGGCAGAATATTAGTATCTATCCCACTGAGCCTGTATTGTGTTACTGTATAGTTGACCTGCTTTCCAGAATTAGTGTCCCCAGTTATCCTCTTCCAAAAGTACATGGCTTTTGCACAGTACTGGTTGTTCAGGTAGCAGTTTGCACAGCCGAATTATTGCTGTGATGGTATTTTTAAAAAGCAGATTACCCGTCTAGCCAGGAATCCGTGGAAAATGGTGACATGTGGTGTCTCATGTTTGGAATAACTTGTCAAATTAGACTTGACTAATAAACTGATAGCGGTACCTGTGAGTGTCTTCCTGCCTTCCAAGCCAGCGGTCTTTCATCATGAATAAGTCTTTCGGAAAGTATTTCTTGTTCATTTTTTAAAAGTTATCTGACTGAGCAGCTTAAGTGTTTTGAAATACTACCCTTTTTATTAAGACACATAATGCATAATTCAAACCCCTGATAAAAGGCGCAGGAAAGCATTAAAGGTCATAAGCCCGAGGTTTGGGTGAATGAGTTTTTGTGTATTAGATTTTTGTGTAGAGAATAAAATTTCTTTCTTTCTGTCTTTCTTTCATCCATGATATATATTTTTCCCCAGTTCATTTGTGGCGGTATAGAGGTGGCTACCCAGCTCTCACTGAGGTGATGAACAAACTCAGGCAGAACAAGGTAAAGACATTGCCACTTGCATTTTAGGGATCAGTGCTGTTTAATGCTTTAATTTTGTACAAATGAGCAGCATGCAGTTGTCAGTCAGCGTCAGGCTTATTGATTGGCGTCTGTCCACTGGCAGGAGTTCATGGAGTACAGGAATGAGCGGGGTAAGATGCTGCTGTCGCGCAGGAACCAGCTGCTTTTGGAGTTCAGCTTCTGGAACGAGCCGGTTCCCAGAGAGGGACCAAACATCTACGAACTCAGGTCCTACCAGCTCAGGGTAAGGACCCGGTCATCTTGTTGTTAGTAAAGCTCATGTGGGACGGATGGAGATTTGATTGGGTACAAGGATGCAAGCTGAAACCTAACGTGCTTCTGTGGTATGTTAGGTGGTCAGACTTGATCAGATTTGTTTTTCCACAAAGAACCCAGAGTCTGTTTGCTCCAGAAAAAAAACTCACAGGCATGTAACAAATTACTAAGAATATGGTTACATTGGGTTTATTCCTCAATTTATAATGATAATTGTGATAATAATCTTGATTTATATAGCACCGTTTTTGTTTTACAGCATAGTACCTAACAGTACAAAATACTATACAAATAAGAGGATAGAAGTAACAATAGGGAAAAAATAAAAGTCATGACAAGGATAAAATAGAGGAAATATCTAGAGGAGGGTGGTAAAAACAATAGTAGGAAAAAGGCCTTGGCATAAATATGAACTTAAAGAATAACTAAACCTCAAACCCAAATCTCTGTGAAGCCTGGCCTCTAATGTTCAGGCTCCTAAGGGTGCCTGGTCTTCGGTGGCAGAAGTCACCAAGCTTCACGGAGATTTGAGTTTGAGGTTTATGAACTCTTTAAAAGAAGACACTATTTTTGACAGTAATTTTGCTGAGCCCCCAGCAAGGGGTTCCCACAGCCAAGGGGCCTGAGTGGCAAGGGCCCAGTTGCCCTTTGCAGCGTTCACACTACAGCATTACTTTTTATGGGGAAAAAAACGAAACAGCGTGATAACCAGAGAATCAGAGCATAACCAGGCCTGACCCAAACCTGCAGAGCCCAGGTCCCAGCATAGAGGCAGTTACCACCAGTAGAACCAATTTAAACAGTTTTTTCTCAAAGGTGAACCCATTTTCTTAATCAGTATGTTTGCCAACTTATTAAGCCTTTTTTTCCCCATCAATGCCCTTCTTCACTTTCTAACCGTTCCACACATTCACCCTTGGGAGCTGCCTTGTACGCACAGCCTAACACTGTTGGCCGCTGAGCTCCAATGGAACAGTTGGAGGTTAAAAACTCCGATCCTCTGGTCACAAGCTTGCGTCTCTGACCTCCAGATTACCTATAGAACTGCTGAGACATGCATGACAACACCGTTGCACAGTCTTTACCTAAAGATTTATGTATTTGCAGTACTCGATTAAATGAGAAATCAAATGTCATGATTCTAGCTTTTACCTCCGATCAATTTTTAAGTTATTACGTGATAAAAACCGCTCTTATGTCAGGAGTCTCATGTGGTGCTTGATGATCGCCAGACCGAATTCTGCAGATTAACTCATGCATTTTAATCTGAAAGGCAAAACCGCTTCTAGATCAGCTCGCCCCGAGACACGTGATAAATACGGGCCTTTATCCCTCATCACAGACTGAGATTACATTGTAGAAAGGGAGAGGCCGTGTGTTGTTCTAAGCACCAGAGAGTGATTGGGATCGGCTCAGGGTGTAGTTATGCAACGTGTTATTAAAGCCTTATCTTTGTATTTTTAGGCTGCAAGAAAGAGAAAAAAAAAAAAAGCAGCAATAAAATACCTGTTTCACATCTTTACAATTTATTTGCATTAATTCATTTACTCTGGAAAGAAGCAAGCATGAAGTTCATCTCTATTTTGCTAAGCTGTGAATTATATATTATGTTATTTTATAATACACAATACCGTTGTGTTTTCTTTTCTGCAGCCAGGAACGATGATCGAGTGGGGTAATTACTGGTAAGGCAGCCTGATTCCATCTGAAGCTCTGAGCTGTAGTTACAGAGCTGTTGCACTACATGAAACCTCCTCCTCCCTCATCACACTGTCGTTAATAAGAGCTATTCCACAGAGAGGCCCTCTTTGAAACTGCACTGTCATCATACTCCACATTCACATCTTCACCTCCTCATCACCTCCATCATGAGCCGCGTGCACGGGATCCAAATTTGAGTGCGATATTTCTGAGTTGGCTTCAGTGTAATGAGCCTGCAGAGATCCGCTACTGGGACACACAGAGCCAGTTTGTCAGGAATGATCAGTTAGTCCTGTGCCGCTGATTGCAATTTAAACCAATCAAAAGACGAGAGTGTTAAAATGTAAGGACAATGGAGCTGAAACAAAGTAGTGATATTATAATTCTGTGTGTTTTATGCTGCTTTTTATTTGGTAGGCATTCCACCACAGCTGCCCTGTGTTTTTTTTTCCAATGTAAAGATATGCTTTTTTCATGAAAATATGGGTCAAAACCTTGAATTTTGGGGGTCTAGAGGATTTTGTGCTTTTGTTTTCCACCAGTTCCTCATGTTTTGACAGTAAAGCAACACAATATAAATAATCAATAGCCATTTGTCTCCTGAAACTGGTTGTTTTCTTGACATGGTTGCATTATGCTTACGTTAACTATCCTTTGAGCCTCCATAGCCACAACCTACTGTGGAACTTTCAATAACATTTATGAAATATAACACAGATTTCACCAGTAATGCAATTTAAGGCAATTTCAATATAATTTGTATGGCTGTTGGCTTAAACTTGTGCTGCAGTGTTAGAACAACATGAGATATGGAGGCTTCATATTTTTGCAACCAGACAGTGGTTATGATTTGAATAAGTACATGTTTGATTTGGGGGGAACAAAACACCCACACATCAAGTCATCCATTGCACATGGATTGGGTCACCATCAAAGACGTTCACGAGCTTGTGAGTCATTCAATCACATCTTACGTTTCCGTTGGGAATCCCTGGCTGTGGAAGACCACTGGCCTCTAGCTGACAGTAAAAAAAATATGTAGGGGCTACACTGAATCATGCAAATGAAAAACAGTCCAAAGTAAATTCAGAGATGATGTTGAAATCCCTCTTTGGACACCGGTCAATAATATCAGAGTCAGCTATGTGCAGCTCTAGTCTGGCTGTGTGTGTGATGAAGCCTTGGTGTTTTTGGCCGATGTTGTGACTGCAGTGGCTCTGCTCCACAGGGCTAGGGCCATTGGCTACCGTCAGCACAACAGAGAAGCTGTGGGAGGATTTTTCTCACAGATCGGCAACCTCTACATGGTGCATCACCTCTGGGGTAAGGACACCTATGTCAGATTTATGCAAAACTGATGTTGTTAGCAGTTCAGTGACTGGGTTCAGTTATGCAGCCTTAAATTGTCCCTGATCTTTTGTTCCCTGCAGCTTATAAAGACCTCCAGTCCCGAGAAGACACAAGGAATGCTGCCTGGCAGCATGACGGCTGGGACGAAGTGGTGTACTACACAGGTAAGCATTGAAAACATCCTCTCCCAAGCACTTATCGGAAGGAATCTCCTCAAATTATTTGTCCTTAATCTGCTTACTTTATGTTTGATCAGAGAGCTTCAAGTTCCCTTTGAGGGGTCATTATCAGGTTGACTTTTAACTTTGTGGACACACTAAAACTAGCTAACTTTGTGTGGCACCTTTGTCCAGTTCCTCTTATTCAGCATATGGATTCCAGAATCATGATCCCGATGAAGGCTTCCCCGCTGAAGTGAAGTGAGAAGCCAAGTGGAAGCTGAAATCAAATGGCACCCGTTCAAATGTTACGTCCATCCAAAACACCACTGCCATGGTTTCAACCTCCGCTGTGTTGCCAACCAAAACTCCGTCTCTTATTTTTTTATTTTTACTTAATTACTTCAAACCCTACCACTAACAAAAAAGAGCAAAGAAACACCCAGCCCGCCATGTTTCTATCATTCTGATTAGGGAAAAGGAACTAATTGCCTGTGACAACGCACAAACCTTTTCTTGGTCTGGGGTGAGATGATCAGATTTGGCCGATTCAGACCTCCTGACATTCGTCTGGTAAAGACCTTATGTCCAACATGCTGTGTCACATTATGAATGGTCACTGACAAGCGCTCAGCTCTAATTTTAGAAGCTACCAAAGTGTCACTTGGAAAGAAGACCCACTGTTTGGTGTATAAATGCATTTGGAGAGCAATGAAAGATATGACATATATAGTACTACTTAAGCTCACTGTACAGTGCAGTGGCTGTTTATTTATTTAATGTAAATATAGATTACATTTATTACATCATCTATCATAGTGTACTCCTAATTGGCACTTTCTGTAAGATTTCATGAAAGCAATGCCCTTGCTTTCATCAAGTGTGTGGGAGAAGTCTCAATATATCCTCTTGATGAAATACTGTATGTGTAAGGTCGACAGTGTTTATCACAGCACGGTGCTGAAGATGATTAAGTATGACGTGTTGTAAAATCTATGCCTCAAAATTGCATTGAGGTCTATTATAAAACCAAACATATATATTTTTTTCTTTTTCCTTTGCCAAGTACCAATATCTGTTGCATTTGTGCACATTCTTATTTAGGTTTCCCTGTTATGATATGCAATAAGCTTGATGTTTTACGGTGCTGTGTTGGTGACTATGGCTTTTATTTTCCTGTGAAGACTGCATGCCTGGTTTTTAGGAACATTTTTTAAATCTAACATGCTTTAGTGGGGCGTATCAATCAGCTACACTAAAGTGTGTTAGCAGTGTCATCTGTCAATGATTGAGTGAAGCTGTAAGTGGGTACTTATGCTCCTGCCTGTTGTATTTCCAGAGTTTTCACTGTTAAAACCAGTGTTTGTTTTCCCCCCCTGTTTTTCTCAATTTGTGGGGAACAGTGCACAGGGAACAGCAAGAATGCCATGACAAATTAAAGGAGTTCAAAGTACATGCGTAAGTCCATGTTCTTCCTGTGTTTAATGCAGGTGTGCTACAAAGAATTGAACTCACCATACACATTGACATGTCTTTTATCCTTAGTACCCTTAGAGAATTAATACATTTCTATTCACAAACTGAAATATGCAGGAGTTGTACTAGCATACCTAAAAGCTCTGATGCCAAAAGTGCAAAAAACTGAAATGCTTCCAGATAGACAATGTTCTGTGGTTATTATTTTTTAGTATTCTCTAGTATAAAACATGAGGGCAGCAACCCCATGAAAGTAAAAATTGTCTCACTATTGTAAACATTTTCATTCATTATAAAAATCTATTGACAGAGTCTAAGAAAAAAATGTGCACTGGATAAAACCGTGAGAGGCACAAAATTAGGTGCAAATAATAAAAAAAAAAGGTTAAAATTAGTAACAGTACAGTTTTCCCTCTTTAGATCTTCTCCAGTTCCTTTAGCAGCTCTCCAAAACTTGTGACATACCACGAACATCTCTCTTTGACCTGCGGCCGGATGACATTCCCACCAAATCCAATGAAGCCGCTCTGAGAGAAAAAAAGCACAACATAATCACAAAGAATCTCCAACATGCTTCATTTAATTTACAGAGAATAGCTCAAACATGCATGTGTGCACACGCACAATAAGTACTAGCTGCAAAAGACACAGACAGCAGCCATGCGTGTAAATCGACCTCTGACAGTAAACACTTACAGCAGGGGGGCAGGCCTCCAGGTCAGTGGCTCCATCGCCGATCATCACCACGGTCTTGAAGCCATATTGTTCCTTCAGCATGCTGATTACCTTTCCTTTCCCGCCGCTCTCCGCTGTGGGCTGACTCTCATCAAAACCAGCATACTCGCCTGCAAAAATGACGGTTTAATGTAGCAGAGTGGGATCACATCAATAAACAGTACACGCACTGACTCAGAGGTGTTAGGATTCCCCTCGTAAGCCAAAAGATGACATTTCAGATTACAATCAAATGGTACGCATGAGGGCAAAGGGTAAACGAGGTTAATTTGCTTTGTAAAAGACTTGGGAGGATGGACTTAGACAAGAAAATTTAAGCTTTGGCAGTCCATCTTTAGAAAACTGACATTCGCAATTTGTACGAACTGATGGTTTTAGACGTAGAAACAGAACTGAGATATCTGCGGATATAAAGTTTCATCTATGGGTATAGATATTGATGCACACAAGATTTTTCCGATTCCATTTCTGTGGTATGAGATGCCTAACCAGCGACTCTGGCTCAAAGAGCATCTACAGCGCTGTGCTACTCTTGAGAGCTGAGAAAATCTCAGCCCGCCCTGGTCCTGCCTCACCGTTGAAGTAGAACTTGAGGCGGTTGGCATAGACATGATGCAGAGGGATGTTGAGCTGAGTGGCCACGTGCTCCACAATGCAGCGGAAGCCACCTGAGATGAGGAACACCTTTACGTTGCGTTGGTGCAGACTGTCCACCAGCTCCCTGCACAAAGAAGACAGAAGACAGATTACGTTTACCAGCAATCAAGTCAAAATGACACACTTGTTGACTGCTTTTGATGCACTTTTTTTTCACAATAGTAAAATCTTATCCAATCTAGACTTTGCTGCCATATTGAATGGAATTCAAGGCTGGCTCAATGACTGTCCTCACTTCTGCAAAGATAAAGATAAGGATATATAAGCATACTGGAATCTACACTCACTTACTTAATACCTGCAGTCAGCTGAGGCGGGTGATCTGTTATTAGTTTGTTCACTTGTTCTCTTGAGCATCGGATGATGGAGAGACGCTCGGTCAGGGCTGTTTTGAATGTCACTGAACCCCCCATGGCCTTGCGAGTCCTAAAATGTAACAGCAGCACAATAACGGCATTATGTTCAAGGCAAATCCACAGGAAAGAAAAACAAAAATAAACTTTCCTGCAAGGCAATGCAGGAGAGAATATTGTTGAATGTGTCTATGTTTTGTCTTCAATCAGAATGAACAGGCCACAGTAGGTACATTTCAGTGACAGCATCCCCAACACCGCAGAATTTGGCAAGCTCATCGATCCCCTCCTCTTTGATAACCGTGCTGTCCACGTCGAAGCACACAGCCTCTGCTCTCCTGAAGATCTCCTTCGTCTGTGATAGTGTGGTCATCATGCTGGGAGGGAAAAAGACAATGAGAAACACCAAACAATAATTAAGTCCTGTGTGGGCTTTACAGTGCATGGCCTGCATAGCTTGTGGGATCAAGCAGGCAGGCAGCATGTGACCAAACGGTACAGAGACATATGAGGGCAAATCTAATATAGTTCATTTGGCTGCAGCTCATCACGAGCTGAAGAGGCTGCTGTAACGTGAGGTCTGTGATTGAGCGGCACTTGACTGTTTCCACTGCTTGAATAAACGCATTCAGCGCAGAGTGGCCGACAGAAAGGAACAGAAACAACGATGTGCATTTGCGTCGACAAAGCCTCCATCAAATCAGTGTACAGTGTGTCTTTGTCTGTCCTTCGTGTACCTATAGGCACTAATATTGCGTAACACTGCCCGCCTATAAGCTGACAAGCTGGGCTCATAGACACGCTCAGCCAGTGTTGCGTCACCCAGGCACACTACAGGAAACAGGGTGGCATGCAGGAGCCGCAGGAGGCGAGAAAATCACACCAAACCCTCTGTGCTCGCCTGGCCAACACTTGGCATACAGCAGTAAACCATCAACAACGAGTGACACGATAACCGGCACGACTAGAGAAGAGGTTTAGTTACCTGTCCGCTGCGATCCACTTGTTTTTTGCTTTTTTTTTAGTTACGTGCACCAGCTTGTCGAGCGTCACACTCAGGACTGACTGCTCGGCTTGCGAGACGAGGCGGCTTTCTTCAAGAAGATTTACCGAAAATGTGCAAATTACTCTTCCGCTACTTACTGGAGAGCACGGCGGTGATAGGGTCCCAGCAGCCGTCTGAGCATTGGCCGATCCCCTGGTACATTCAGTGTGTTCAGCGACGGGGAAGAGAAACTCCGGAGGCTGGCTGGGCCAATCAGAGGGAAGCCGGTGACAGAGCGGCCCCGCTCATTGGCTGAGACCCGGCAGCACGGCCCACCCAGAGAAAAGGAAAACTGAAATAAAACTGCTCGTAAAACTCAGTAATACCCATGTTGGCTCAATGCTTTCACTCTTCAGGGTGTGTGTGTGTGTGTGCGTGTGTGTGTGCGTGTAAGTAATAAGGCATACTCCGATTATATTTAATTCATCATTTTAGTGGGAATCACATTTTTTCATCATGAATTTAATTTCTCTGGGGAAAAAATATGAGGTGTACAAGCAAACAGGTTGTTGTTGTTGTTGGCCAGGGTCCATGGTTATCAAACCTGTCAGAAATACTCATAGGAATAAAACTGAAAGATTTCTGATGGCTAAAACTGGCCACCTGTCAGTGTGGGAGGAGCTCTCCTTTGACAGGGACTGACGTCATTATTTTCAGTCACAGCTGAAACTGCTGATGAGGTCGTTTCGCGAACAGAAGAAGTCACACCAATATGAGATGAATGAATATCCAACCATTTATATCAACACGATGTGGATGATTTGTCCTTCCAATAAATTTGCCCTCAAAGTGATAGCTTGTTACACATCTAGTGGTGTTTGCTGGTCTCTGCCAGTGGAATACATCCACCAGGTCTGGCCCGGTGACTTCATCCCTGTGGCGAGAGCAGGAGCTCCACCAGGACTGTGCTGCTCCAAAGTGAAGGACACAGCACTTTTTTCAGCCTCTTGGTTTCCAAAATGGCAGAATTATTTTACGATGAAAAATATGAAGCTCTTGTCGCGTCAAGAAAGGAGTTAATAGCTGTGCTACACTCACATAGACCAACAAACACCACTATATGTGATATCATAACTTTTTCTTTTAGATAGCTTTACACAAGGCACAGGCCGCCTCTGGTAAAAACAAACGTACAAAAAAGTATAAACTTTAATTTTACTCATCCAGTTTGTTTGTGAAATGTATGAATGTTTGATAACTACAGGCCAATGACAGCCCTGCACCACAATACTTCATCCATAAGTTTGTCACACATTTTACCTTTATCAATCAATAAATAATGCAATGAAGATATTGCACCTGGCCATATGCAATTTCAATTTTTTGCCTGCTTATGCCCTGAGCCATTTGTGTGCTTGTATTCTTGTGTCTGTTTGGCTGTTAGAGTTCAGTTGCTGGCTCTTTTCACCTTCTGTTACTGTTTATTTGGTTTTACTTTCACTTAGTAGATCTTGCCAGGAGGCTCTATAGGGGAGAGCTGCTATTTTTGTTTAATTCTCTTCTCTCTTGTGTTAAGTTTGGCAGTGTAACCTTTTCTTCTGTAGGCAGTTATCGGTATTGTGGATTTGTTTTCTAGTTAGGGATGTTTGGTTTGTTATTTTGTCCTAGGCGCTCCCCGAAGATGATCGATGCTTCAGTGACTAATCTCCACCTTGCTGGACGAGAAGAGATTTCCTTTTGAGTTCAGCTGAGCACACCGTCAGATCCACAAGGACTGCTGCACAACCCGGTGCTCCTAATTGCCTGCAGAAGTGAACAAACAAGGGACGACCCTGTTTTCTTCATGATGAATTGACTCTGCTGTTTTCTCCACCGCCCCTCCGAGGATCAGCCACCATCCAACCGGCCGAGAGAGCGAGAAGACGCCCTGTTAGTATCCACGGCCTGAGGAACCAAGTGAACCAAGTACGAGTCTTAAGTCTGGGCAGAGTTAGTTTGGTAAATTGTGTTGTGTTTAAGCTTTGTTGTTGTTACTTTGAAAGTAGAGGACCACGAGTCCATGTTGCTGTTTGATTTGTTGGTTGTTGGTGTTAGTTTGCCACCGTGGGCCAGGCCCCTGTCCGCTGTGTCTCTGAGTGAAAAAAGGCAATCACTGTGTCTCCCCACGGTGGCTTGGATCTCCCTCTTTTCTGTTTCCTGTCTCTTTCCCTTTAACCAACCATGTACACAGCTTATTCCACGCTCATAAACACACGTTAAGCTGGCAGGCACCATCAACCATTGTCCTTGTTCAAATCTAGTGGTCACCTCATCTGACCACCCCCTCGTGTGACAAGCCCCTCCCCCGTGGGTTACATCCGCCGTCCTTCTTCCCCCCGTCCTCTCTCACACACACACAGTTTGCAGAGGTCTTGTACTTGACTACATTATATTGAGAGATGTTTCTAATTTTTTGTCCTCCCTATTTATATACATGAGGGGGACACAATATTAGAAACAGCTCTCAATAAAATGCAGTCCAGTACAACAGCAGCACTAACTATGAACTCAATGCCAAAAACATAGAGTTGAATGAACAGCTCTATTACTGTGACAAAAAGGAAAACTGAGAATTATAGGCAGCAGAAAAGTAAACTTTATGGCAGAGAAGTTGTATTGGATTGTATTAGATTGTGCAGGTGGACCTGAGTGTATACACACACACACACACACCTATACACATGATTTCTTGGTGTACATAGTTGTTTGTGTTCAGTATTGTAGTGGAATAGCAGATGTTTGCTGATGTAAGCATTATTGATTGTTAATTGATAATTGCTAAACTCTGTTATATCTTAAAGAGAAGTTGTTTTGATACTGTTTGCATTCATATTGTCTAAAAGGCTGGTAGAGAGGGTCAGTGTTCAAATTCAAACTTTAACTTTTCCCTGTTATAAAACTGAAAAATATTTTTTGATTTTTATAATCAATAATTATCATTTAATCACTGATTATTCACCAATAAACAAACTCGCTCCTAAGCCCCAACACTGGCAATAAGACAGGACACTGGAGCCTACTGTTTACTCATATCCTTCACCAGCTGTATGTTACTCTCCTTCCCCCTGGATCAAATCTGAGGATGTAACCACCATGAAACTGAACTGCTGCAGTATTTTCTGAGGTAAAGTAATGAGGCTAGTGGGCCTTGAAGTTGGACAGTGCCACCTGGGATTAGACTCCTGCAGGAAGCTAAATAAAGGTTAACACTAGTAATAAAAAATCTTGATTAGGCAGTTTATACAGTACAACATAATAAAAGCACATACAGTCCTTGAAAATAACTAAATGTTAATGCAAATTTGCCACGATTTCCAAGGATGGCAAAGCCATTTCAGTGGTCATTCTGGCTCATTGGTCAGCATAAGTTGACTATGGCTAAAAGGGAAAGGCTGTGGATCAGGGCCAGGGAACCATGTGCCAC
Organism: Myripristis jacobus; assembly: GCA_900302555.1. Lineage (NCBI taxonomy): Eukaryota > Metazoa > Chordata > Actinopteri > Holocentriformes > Holocentridae > Myripristis > Myripristis jacobus. The sequence continues at coordinate 38,178 of OMLB01021869.1, forward strand.
AGACGGCCAAGAATTTGCAGGTTTTCATCCCAACCAAAAACTCCACCAGGTGATTTCACTGATTACCTCACCTTCAAGCAGAGAGGAGGAACTCATCAGTGAAATCACCTGGTGGAGTTTTTGGTTGGGATGAAAACCTGCAGACCTTCGGCCTCCCACGGCACATAGTTGCCTATCAGTGCAGAGTGAACGCAAGTCAGTTTGGTCATAACTTTGCCATCCTGTGGGGAAAAATGCCGCAAGCGGTGCACATGGTTTCCTGACAGAAAATGATCCTCACGTTACAAACTGGAAGGAGAGGGGTCCAGCTGCAGCCTGCAGAGGAACAAGACATGCACACTCCCGGCACATGCTCTAACCTTAACCTCAGCGGGATGGGCGTTTATTGCACAGACATCAATGGGCATTTCTTGACCTGCACTGGCATGTCTTGCACTGATGTGGGTGTGTGTTGCAATGTGGGGGCATGTTTTGCATGGGTGCAGGAATTCACAATAAAAGTTTAATGAGCATGAGTGAGAGTTCAGATCAGGACACAGGATTTTTTATGGGATAATGAATGAGCAGGGATAGAGTGCAAGAGATTTTACAGTAGAACTAGTTTGTAAATGAAGCACGGGATGATAAAATGTAGCTCAGGATGAAGGTGTACAGTGTACAATACCCACTCCGGAACAGAAGGTGGCGGTGTTGCACCAATAAGCTGGACCGCCATGAAACCAGAAGAAGCTTCACATGCGGCGCAGAGGGCTGAAGCTAACGGTAATGAGCTATCCAAAAACAGTTTTGAGTAAATATAACGGCAATATAACGACATGGTTTTGAACCACGAGCAGCTCTAGCAATGAATTTACAAATGCAGCTCGTTGTCTTCGTGAAAACTCACCCGGGTCCAAAAGGAACTGTGAAAATGTAAGTGTGCAGCAGCGCAGCTAGCGTTAACTAGCTTCAGAGATATTTTAGCTTTTGGAGATGGGTTAGCTCCGTCACTTTAATCACCCTCCCTCTGACGGGAAGAACATGCCACGCATTAGGAAGCAAATTAAAATCATCTGTATTAATCGGTAAACATGAGTTTTGCGTTGCGGTTCAGACTGAACCCCCTCGCCCCGGCCAGTGCCTCGTGGTTAAACCGGACTCCTGTCTTAAACCAAACTCTTGGACAGGGGAGTAGCTTGTAATGTGGTGCATTTTCATTTTTTCCAGCACCACAACAAAAGTTAATCCTCTGTCAACTAAAAGACGTTTTATGTAGTTGGTTGTAGCTGCATGGTCGTGTGCTGAAACGTGGATCAGGTCCAGGCTGAGGGTCGGCTGTCTCTCCTGGAGGCCATTTTATTTTACCCAACGCCTGTCAGAACAAACTGCACTTCATGGCAGTAAAAGAAGATGGGAAGCAAGTTAAAAACCAAGGGGCGGCTATAGAAGGAGTCTCACCTTATCTCCGTTGTCACATGGTTTTCCTCAAACATCCCCGGTGTGCCGAGAGAGACTAACTCTATATGGTGTTGCTTGCAGGCCAGTGTCTTGAAGTCGTGACGAAGCTTACCAAAGATGTCCTGCTGCAGGGAGAGGTAAGGAAATTTGGATTATGTATTTACGACCACGTTGCCATCTCTTCTATCTGTTGCTCTCAATCCTGAATTGGACGTCACACGTGGTAATGTGCTTGCTGTGATGAAAGGATTTTGATCCCACTGAAAAACGTCAGCTTTAATGGTCAAAAACCATTAATCTCAGACAAAAACTCTTATCTCCTGTGCTTTTTTTTCCTGCAGTCTGCCAGCAGCTACAAAGAACTGACTGCACAAAGTACATCATACTTCATTTTGTGCCATCCGTGATGTTTACATGTTTGTGTACCTGTGCTTTGTGTTGCAGTAGATTGTCCGACATCCAGCAGCATCCCGTACTGCCAAAGTGGCCACAGAAGGGGATGGCACAACCTTCAGCGTGCTTGTCGGAGCAGCTAAAACAGGCAAACCTGTGTGTTTCAGAAGTGAGGTGATCAAGAAGAAAGAGGAAATGTGCTGAAAACGACCAGAGGGACGGACAAAGAGATTCCTATCCATGTAACTCCTGCATTCCCTCTGGGCCAAGGTCCACGCTGAGCCGGCTGACCTGCTAACAGAGGTTGGTGTGTGTGCACTACTGGGTGGTGTTCTGTGAACTGTGACCTTTTCATAGTGTTGCAAAAATGAAGCACAAGGCACATTTTTTATTCTCCAATACAATAAAACCCATGCTTTTGGCTTGATCAAACATTTTTCATTTTGTCCGCATTGCCCAGCCTTATTTGAATGTACCACAGGTTCTTGTTCTGAGCTTCCTTTTCACTTGAGGGGCTCACTGATGCAAAGAGAATTTGTTTATTGTCATCACAAGCGCTGAAGAAGTGACGCCATAGGCACATTAGCATGGGTGAACTCTGTGACACTTGTTTGGTAGTGCACACAGTCAGACCATGTGTAAGCAACATTTCATCTCATAGCATGGATGAGTGGTGTCATGCACTTCATCTGCTCCATGTAAATGAAAACAAGCTGCAATGAATGATCAGATGAGTGCTTTCAGTGTGAAAAATGTTTATTCCTTTTCAGTGATCAAGAGTTTATGCTTGACTATGACTAGAGTACTTAATCTTAACTTAACATGTCCGTTTCAGCGAGGTGAACTCTGACTGAGGGATCATATTCAGGAGCCAGTCAGCAAAATCATGAAGCAGAGGAACACAATGAGTTTAAAACAACACGCGTCTTTGTGCTCATAAACCAGAAGGTATGGATGCATGCAGCAAAGTCTTTGGAAAAGCTCTTTATCCTTGTTAATCTGTGTAACTGTTTTTTGAACTGAAGCGTCCTTTTAAATTTTACAGTCACGTTACCTTTGTCCTTAGACCTCCTTTGTTATAATGGCTCTTCAGGTTTATGTAACCTTTTTGACCCCAGATGTGTTTGCTTCTCCGATAACAAGCCCTTATCAGCCGAGCGTGTCCGGCCAACTCTCTGAATTGGTCGACCTCTAAATATGCTGACATAACCTTGTTTTCTGTTTCTGAGCTGGCGTTTTCTTTTTTCTTCAAGGGGATTGATCCAAATGTCCCAGATGCCAGATCGGCTAATCAGGAGGAGCAGAGAGGTAATGGACATTGAGATGGAAACTTTACATATCTGAATGCATGGCTGAATTCTGTATTACTCTCTCAATAGTGAATGCAGTCAGACACCATGCTAAATCATAATTTTCACACATGGACTCAACATATGGATACGAGTGCTGCTCTGTGCCTCCGTTCTTTTGTCCGGGTGAATACAGAAACATGAGGATTTTCTTTTCAAGCCTGTATAATAAAGTGATTGTCGCATGAGCTGCCGATGTAGCCTGATTTCTTTAGATCCTGTAAAGAAAAAATCTTGAGACCTTCTCTAGACCCTGGCCCTTGTTTAGATTTGAAACTTTGACGGTTTCCACCTGGTATTAATGTCCGTTCTGCACAATCCAATCACAAGTGTTGGCCTGCATGAGTGTTTCTTGGCAGTTCAAGTCTTATCCCGTGTAGATGCAGTGTCAGGAGTCCAAGTCCAGCTCATGACCTTTGTCACCCCCTGTCTCTGTCCCTTCTATTTCCTGTCACTCTTCACTTTTTAAGCAGGTATTGTAAGTGTAAAAAATAACATTAAAGGCCCCTTTTTTAAATTTTTGGTTTGTGCTTTTGTTCCAGGAGAAGGAGTACATGTTTACAGAGAAATGGCTGATGTTGACCCCTGCACAGTCACCTTGGCATGGACTCTAGAAGAATGCCATGGAGGACGGTACGTCTGTAGACATGCTGCCACTCAATAGCAAAAAAATTAAAAGTTTAACGTTGAAGCATGGCTGAATTCTGTTCCACCTTGTCTCTGGTGGACACAGTCAGACACCATGCAAAAGCCTCTTCACTTCTACTTGAGACTGGATTAATGCTGCTCTGTGCCTAATCCACCACTGTAGGAATGAGTACAACTATCCTATCATATCAGATATCAGGTCCAAAATTCAATCTCATAATGCCACTCTGCCATCTACACAGTGTGGGAAAAAAAATCCATAATCTGACATAATCCACATATTTAATAACCCAGAAACCTTTTAAGATCCAGACATGGAATCTGTTTTGCTCCACACTTTCAGTCATGATGCTGTTGTGATTCCAGGCTGTGTTGTCACTGTGGCAGTGAGAGCTGCTGCTTTTGTTGCCCAGTACAGAGCAATGAATCAGTCTGTTACTTTAAACCGAACATACAGACTTAGAGCATCACTTTGCAGCTGTTGGACAACAAAGATTGAGATGTAGTCCATTTTGCTCTGTTGGGAAAACTATTTTATTCTGTGTTAGAAAAAGACAGAAAACCAGGTTGCTTTGATTTCACAGTTCTGTCCCGTTCTGTGCATATTCTGTCCAGGTGCAATGCACCTGAGCACAGGTAGCAAGCTGACATTTAACATTTTCACAAGGACATTGAAGATGGAAAGATTTATTCTGTGCAATTACACAATTTACTAAGTATTAATTTGTGATGATGATAATTGTGGAAGTTATTTGCTCTCTGCACTCTGCTTTTGGATTGATTGTTTTTGTCTGCTGAATTCTTCAGGGGAACCAATGGTCGACTTCTGCAGGAGCATGGGAAAGAAACAGTGACAAGGAGCAGCTCCACACAGAGTAACATGGAAACTGTCAACATATTCTCTACCAAATTCTGATCTTTTTAAAAAAGAATTTCCTTTCCACCCTCAACATTCTGTTAGAAAGTAACATCTTGGCATCTCTGAAGGCTTAAAGCCAAATTGGATGACAGTAATTACCATTAACAGTGACCAGGTTGTGGTGGAAATAATGTAACACACTCTTTGTTCATAATAAACTTGTAACTGGTTATGAAATAGGTGTCTTGCTTTTGGTTTGTACATTGCAGATGTTGGAGACCGCACTCAACAGAAATAAGACTTGAATTTCAAGTGATTTGTTTGTTTTGTTTTTAATAAATAAATCCATGAGTACCTCAGCATACATTTAAAGTGGTCTCCCCACTCATAACACTGCCCCTGTGAAGCTGTTAGTGGTACAGTAGATAGCCCAGTACAGTACATCCTGCATAATGTCCAAATACACACATTAAGTCCACGCCATTTCAAGTATGCAGGTTCAGTGCATTTCTTAATGCTTGAATATTTATGATTAATTGCCCAAGAGGGAAGCGCTATAAGAAATGCACTGAAGAAGGTGAACAGAAAAAGCATACGTTTACTAGTCAGCTGATTTATATAAGTGCTATACTACAAGTTCTGCTTTAACTATAAAGCCGTTGCTTCACAGTTCTGACAAGCCAGCTGCTTATCAGGAAAAATCAAACTTATGCTCCAGGAGCCTCACTGATTAATTATCTATTTATCATAGATTCCATCAATATGATAAATGAATTCAGTCTATGTGACATTAAAATGTTTAAATTTGCTTTTGTACCAGTCATATACTCCTACCTTGAAATTAGATTTAGAATTTGATGAAAGAGTTTGAGGTGGATGAAACCCACTAAGATAAAGTTATAAATACAACTTTGAGATTTGGTAGTAGCCACAATGCTTTTTCATTAGAAACTTATGAGTGAGGCCCCGGATTCACAAAAATATAAAGTGGACACAGTCTTTGCACGTCATGAGGTATGAACATTGCTGCATAGTCTTTACAGAAACAGGTTGGTTATGTGACTTATATAAGCATGAATACAGGCTTTGTTCTACACAGGCATCAACTGGTAATAACGGACGTCAGGTCTTGATATATGGTAGATTTAGAGTGGGTTCGTTTTAAATCAGTGCACATACATTACAGTTTCAAAAACAAACATACATTTTCTTCTTTCTTTTCTCTTAACCAGTAACTACTGACATTTCTACAGCCATCTCACCTACACCTAAGACAAAAAAAGCAAGTAAACCTGAAACAATGACATATCACCCAAACACGAGTTCAGGTATGTTGTTTGCTACAGTCATTTCATTTTAGGACCTCTGAGTAAAAACATTTAAGCTGTAGTCCCCCTCAAGGCAAAATGACGAGTCGGCAAAACACACAATGCTGTTCCAATTCCAGGCACCATCCAAAAGAGAGCAACTCTGTACTCCACATTAAAAACAAGCTTCATTTAAACCTAGCCTAGAGAGGGAAGCTGTCTTGTTTTACCAGACCATTCCTTTGACAGAAAGGAAAAATCCACACTGAGCAGAGCGAGAATGACTGGGGACATAAGTCCAGATACAGTACCCTCCTCCAGACCTGCCCTGAGGAACAAGAGGCTTTACCAGGTGTGGAGGGGTGACTCGTCTGCCTCGGCAGCTATCGACAGCAGGATGGCCTTGGGAGTGTTCTCGAAAAGTGCTGCTCTGTTCTGAGTTTGGCCCTTCTTGACCCAGTGGCCGTAGATCTTGAACGCACAGGCATCAATGAGCTTACGAATGGGCTTCACAGCGTACGGGTCGCTCTTGATCACCTCCTTGGTGACGGGCTTGGCACGGCGGTAGTTGCAGTAGATGCGCATTGTGGCAAGCACCGTCATGCAAATAACCTGGCAGGAAAAGTGGGGCGAGTCAGTGGTTTTTAATAGATCATACAGTGAAAGCAAATCCTCTTACCATGCCCCCTGAGAGTTTAAGATCACTGAAATGCTTAATCGTAATCTCTGTCTGTGACTGAGAAATCCCAATAGCTGTACTCTACCAAAATACATCCATCATGGTCTTTAATATCTTACCTTGAACCGCCTGTACGGACTGAACTGTCGCACTTCAGCCACCACATACTGTGAAAAGAACGGGTGGCTGAGGGCATCACCGGCTGTGTAGCGTTGCCTGGGATCCACCACCAACATTCGAGAGATCTGAGGGCACCACATGGAGAAAACGTTAAAACTCTGAACGTCATTTTCCTGCTTAAATATAAGACACATTCACATGGATTCTGGTGTAAACACAGAGGATGATATATGATGTGCACACCAGGTGCTTTGACATGAGGACACATTGACATGTTCAATAAAAAATAAAAATGATTACACACTCTTTGATTCAGTGCAGTTGTATATAAAACGTAGAGATAATCGTATGTCATCTGCATTGAGTTCATCGAGTGTGAAAGCATCTTTATGTTTTACTTCAGGCGATGAAACATTTTTGGATCCCTGCAAACACACGAGCTGTTACATATTATCAGTAGTAATACTACCAGTCAATCCACTTTCAGAAAAAAGCAAAACATTTTTGATTGGTTAAAAACATAAACAAGTAGGAACTATGTATGGCTATGGCTATACATATGGCTTGAACAAGTAATGCTAAAACCACATGTTAGGGCTTTAATGAAGAACATTAGACTTAAATACAGCACAGGAGATGAAGTGACAATATTGTACCAAATCTTTAACAGTGTCCGAGCGGTCTTCCCATTCTGGAGAGGAGAAGTCGTACTTCCCTGCCAGGATCATACGAAGCATCAGCATCTGCTTCCTGTGCCAGAAGGGAGGAGAGCCGGCCAGCAGAGTGTACATGATGACTCCTGAACTCCATCTGCAAGCACAACGCCGCAGCAAATCAAGCTCACAAGGCCCCAGAACAGTGTACTTATTGTTCGTCATCCAGTGACCTGGACATTATGTTTGCCTGCTCATTTCACTCTGTGAGTTTTCACACTCTACATGATACAAGTTACAAACACTCAAAATATTGGAGTTATTGGAGTGTAATAACTGTAAATCCTCATGATTGGAGATGGCTAGATCAGAAATGGATGTAAGATTGAAATACACTGAAGAGCCAAGACAATTCAAAATCAAGACATTTCAGTGTTGCACTTTGGTTTTCAAAGGGTTTGTTTGTTTATCAACCCAGACATCCCACAGGGTTTTTTGGGGTTTTGTCATTTTTCTATTGTTTTGGGTACATAAATTGGTCTGTTAAGACGTCTGTGGTACCAATAACTGACTTTCTACTCTGTTGTGTGTTTTGTGTGCGCAGCCCAGTCGGCTGTAAGACACTCACATGTCCACAGCAGTCCCATATCCAATGTGGTTCGCGTCCATAGAGCATTCGATGATTTCAGGAGCCAAATAACCAGGGGTCCCGCACACCTCTGGATTAAACACAGGTTAAAACAGAAAAGGCTGGTTTTAAAATATAGTTGAGTCAATTTCTCTGAAACATTCACACCTTATTTACACTTTCATTAATATTTTTGTGAACTGTCAAAGCTACAACTCCAAAAGTCAAACTTTTTGTCAATTTTTCATCAAATAATTTCACTTATTTTATGAAGTATGTGAAAAACTTCCAACTTACTATGCAATAAAGATTTTGATAGCAACTTCCAGACTATGGCTGCCTTGTTGATTATGTTGCCTTGTGTTGCATGGTTTCAGTACTGTAAATGTCAACATGTACTTTAAGTACTTTAACACTTTGAAACAGATAAACTGTGAACTAATGAATGAATTAATGCTACATGTACATAATATTTCAACAAACCGACATACATCATACAGTGCCGTTCCATTTCCCTTAAATATTTGCCTCGGCAGCTCCCAGTCGTCCTTTGGTTCATCCTGAGCAGCCGCAGTGTCTCTCTTTTGAAAGGTCAATGTACTAAGTAACTGGGACCGCAGCAAATAGATCAGCAAGTGTCCTGTTGCATCTTAACCTTTGTGAGACCAGCTAAGAGGGACGGGGGGAATGTTGTGTAACCAGGGGAACGGTGCAGTAATTTACAGGACCCAGATACTGTGTTGACCACAGGCAGCTACAGTTTTAACATATGGGGCAACTTGACTGTAGGTTGTGAACAGTAATTTTTGTGAACATAAATCTACTAGGGAAGAATACAAGAAAAGTATTAACAGTGTTTTCCCACGTTTTTCAAACACACATTTACGAATTTGTCCAGTGTGATATGATGGCAGGTTAGGTGTACACTGTCTTGCTTGTAGGCCTATTGGTCTGCAACAAAAAGAAAAGCCTCCCTCGTATTTAGTGACGGGTTTCCTTGCAAATGTTCACTGACCGTTGAGCCTCTGTCCCGGCTGGATCTGTACAGAGAACCCAAAGTCAGTGAGTTTGATGTTCATCTCGTCGTCCAGAAGGATGTTTTCGGGCTTCAGGTCCCGGTGCACGATGTGCTGGGAGTGGAGGAACTGGACCACTTCCAGCAGAGCGCGCATGATCTTCCTGCAGCCACCAATCGCACACATCAGAATCAGAATCGCTTTGTTCGCCAAATGCACAATGTACACTTGGTGATACAGCACAGTCAAACAAGAAAAATCCAATTTCAATGGTAAAAGTTAAATATTAAATACAGGAATTACATACAAGTTAAGACTAAGGAAGTATGCTACATTGTGCCTCATATAATGTTTGGCATAGTTGTATATGTACAAGTCAGGAATAATAAAGTACATGACATGACGCTACATTTGCTCATATTGCATAGTCCTAGCAAGATGTTTAGATCCATAGTAGGGGGTTTAACCACACAGTGTGTGTGTGTGTAGTGTAGTGTTGGTAACAATGCATGGTGAGCTAAGATGGTGTGTTGAGGAGAGTGATGGCCTTAGGGACTCCTAATCACACCTCCTGACCTCAAACTGTCGCAGTTCATGAACAAAAAGGAGGATATCCCAATACAAAGAAAAACATTTTCCTCCTGGAGTACCCAACTCTCGCATTGTCTGCTTTTACAAATTAAGGAAAACATCTATCTACCATCTCTTTGATCACAGTAGTAACATGCTCTATCACCTGGTTTCCTTCTCACTCAGGGTGACTTTTTCTGTGAGGTAGTCAAAAAGCTCGCCCCGCTTCATCCTGAGAGAAAAATGAAAATTTTAAACTTTTTGTCCAGTCCCAAAGCAGCATCACAAATCTCTGGAAACTAGTTTGTCCTCCATATTAATACAACAGCAGATTTCTGTCTATAGTTTGAACATTTAGGTGTGCCTGTCTGTCTTACTGCTAATTTTAAGAATCATTTAACAATCATCATCAAACAATGTCAAAGCCGGCACTTACAGATCAAACACCAAGAAGAAGAAGGCTTTGGACTCGTAGCAGTCTTTGAGCTGAACTAGAAAGAAGAGGAAGACCTTTGAGGAACATTCCATATTCACACGTAAGGCACATGTTTAACTCATTAGTCAATAGCATCTTTGCAGGCAAAACAAACTTAGTCAATAGATACATGGCGTGCTGAATAGAGCAAAGGCCAATGCTATTCATGACTGACCTCTTCAACAGGTTAATGGGACACATGCCAAACAAACTCCCTCAGACTCCATGTGAGTCTGTGGACACTGAAGGCCACAAAATCTTCTCTTACGTTTTACAAAATCTACTAGTCTGAGGTTTTTCCAATAACATGTCGACTACAGGTCCAGTTTAGCAGCTCACGCACGCCATTTCCGGGGAAAATCTCTGTGATAAAGTTGTTTGTCTGCTTACTGATGTTGTCTTGTCCACAGACTTTCTTGAGAATGTCGATCTCCTTCACTGTGGCCTCTCTGATCTCCTCGATCTCTTGTGGAGTCATCTTGTCCGAAGGAGTGATGTCAATGACCTTCACGGCGTACTCCTGAGATGTCCGTTTGTCAACACAGCGGCGCACCACGCTGCTCACTCCCCTGAGGAACACAAAGCTCATCAGCCTTCTTATCTAAGGCCTGCTAGTTTACTTACTTGTGATCAAGAAGTTTGCTGTTTGCACAGCTGGACACAAAGGAGAGATATTTGCCTGTTTCGCCCCCCAAGAATTTCTGACAACAAACTCACAACTGTTGGGATCGCTGTTGGATCTAATGTTCCAAGCAGTGATTACATAAAACACTTTAGTATAAAAGTACAAAACAGACTCATGCAGAATTAGCAGTGCACTTAAAATACTTTTTTCTCTCTTCTACACTGAATACTGCTCTCTTTGGGAAATATAAGTAAAACCAGGTGTGGTACTTACTCAAACTACTGATGAACAGCCTCGGAAAAATGGTTTGTCTCGGTTAATGTCGGATGCTGAAGTTGCTAATGTTTACTTCTCACTGCCCAGTTGTTTATATGGCATGTGTCTGAACTGACAGACGCAGTATGAACAGTGGAGGAGTGCGTCATCCCAGGTAATAGCTCACTTATTCATACACATCACAGGCTATACAGTATGTCTTGTTTAACCAACAACCCGTTGACTTCAAAACCTCCTTTTTTTTCAGTGTTCACATTGTAAAATCACTAACATTCAACCTCAATGTAACTTTCAAATATTTTTAACATGAGGTTTATTTCAGGGGTTGTGCTGCTATCACTTCAGTATGTAGGTGACCAGCAGACACTGAGCTGGCTTTTCTCCCCACTTCATGAAGCTGTCTGGGCCACGTGAGGAATACTAGCAGGGGGGACACAATGTCCACATCCAGTGACCTCGTGACCTGCATGTGGGAATGGGAGTGAAATTACATAATCTACCAACAGGCGAGCCAATCACGGGCAGCTCTCAACACTAAACCTTTGTCCAAAACACTCTGAACTAAATGAATGCTGCCTCTTCCACGCTGGGTACTTTGGCTTACATAACAGCACCCCCCTCTGACAAATGGTTGGGAATAACAATGAGCTGGCTCCACCACTGCTGACATTTCTCAACGAAACCTAAAGCCATCTTTACTGACGTCTGTGCCGTCCAGAGAGAGACTCATATATGGTCAAATTTCACTCTGGATAATTTGATTTTTTTTTCTTTTACTTAAGAGTTAGGTCCACTAACACAAATACGACAACTCTGCTGTATGCTGAATCATGCACACAGACTCTTTGCAACATATTGTACTCTTGTTTGACTGGCTAAGACCACTCCAGAATATAAATGGTACATGGTGAATAAAATCCCCATTTTTGTCTCTATACCACAAAATATACCAGTTGTGTTTATGGACATTGTCCATGAGGCAGATCATGCCATGTGCCTTTGCTGAACGTACCGTCCCAGGATCTCCTTGGGTTCATATTTATCATAGAACTCCTGGGCGCCCACCCAGTCTGGTATCTCATCCTCTTTGGTCATGCTGGTGCGACAGGTTCACTGCGGCTACAGAGCTGCTCTCCTCGACAGCTGACAACAGGCTGCAGACGACAACACACACACACACACACACACACATTTCACAGAGCAATGCTGACTTTTCACTCACAACACTGAGCTTTAGATGTGCTGATACATGTCTTTTATTGTAATTCCATCAGAGCTGAAAACAAATCACTAACAGATTTTAAAATTTATGTTAAATCCCTATACCAGCTCCACGGTATTTGCATTGCAGTTGAGTTTTCAATGAACAGATTTTCTCAAAAAACAGAGCAGCCCAAAATTCATTCTCTGTCATTTAGAGGGCATGAAATTCAACTATATATATATTATACACACACACACACACACACACACACAGTCCAATACAACTGTTCTGCCATAGAGTTTACTTTTCTGATGCCAATAATACTCAGGTTTTCATTTTGTCACAGTAACAGGGGTATTCATTCAGCTCTATGTTTGGCATTGAGCTCATAGTGGTACTGTTGTACTGGACTGCATTTTATTGAAGTGTTTCCACTATTCTGTCCCCCTTATTGTTTATAAATAGGGAGGACAAAAAATTAGAAACACCTCTCAGTAAAATGTAGTCCAGTACAAGACTTCTGCAAACTACAACCGCAGTAATAAACACAATTAAATTTACAAATTCTCCACAATATCAACAAAAACTGAACAGTGTAAACTTTCTTCAAAAAATGATGGCAGAGCTGTTGCATTGCACTACATTAGATTGTACAGGTGGGCCTGATAAAGTGGCCACTGATTTTGCTTCAGTTCCTGTTCCCAAGCAAGGACAGGACAGATGGCTGACAGAGATGCAGTTCCTTCAGTCTGGGTGACATTTCCAAGGTCCTCCCGTTCACTACAGAGAGCCTCATATCAGTAATATCCACCTAGCTAAACTGAATAATGTGATCAGAAAAAAACACAAATTAGATAGACATAGATTTAAATATCAGTGAAATCGGTGGCACTTTAGAGTAATTATTGTCAAATTGCAATGAAATCAAATTCGCAGTTCATCAGGCTATGCAATGCTTTACAGCCCAACTTTATCGGGCTGCTCAGATTTCAGCTATTATGCCGGCTGGAAGCCCTGTTGCACGCATGGTGCCGCACAACATGGACACGGACAACATGGACATTATACTGGTATTTAATTTTATACCCAGTTCACGACAAACTAGCTATCGTGAGACTTAACAGACCACGCTGCAGTGCGTGAGCTGGATCTCCCCCCGCACCAGGCTGCCTCTGCGTGACCTTTAGCGGGCTGCAATACGAAAAGAGCCGAACAAGTCAAACACACACGCCGGCCGGCGGTCACTCACGGTGTGTCCGTGCGTGGTCCGTCAGTCGGTCAGTCCCTGCTGAGGAGGTAATCCATTATTACTCGGTCTCTTCGTGACACAGGAGAAAAGCACTCGCGTTCAGGCAGACCACGGTACGACTGCAGCTTGTGGGCTGCTACCATTGCAAGGGGCGAGCTCTAATGTCAGATGCCAAAAATAAATTGGTGCTTCCACAACAGCAGACACTCCGAGCGTGTCCGGGTATTAAGATTGGTGACAGGACACGCTGCGGCTCGGGTTCTCTGCGCCGACCGGCCCGTGTTTTCATTATTAGATATACTGCACGATGACCTAAAAGGACGCCCTGTGTGACATACTCCACAGCGTTTAATTCATTTATTTTGTGGTGGGACTGCCAGAGTGACACGACAGGTGTTTGATCCCTGTGGTACATCCAGGCTTTGTAACTATTAAATTCTAATAAAAGAAATTGCATATAAATAGAAATGCTTCACGTGTTACTCCAATGTAATAATGTTGCCAGTGCGGGTGCAGAGCAGGCGGTCAATGATCAAACATTACAAAGGGGTTCAGTTTGTTTTCATGATCCAAGTGCTTTATTTATTAGAACCTTATGCTTGTTACAAGCAAATGGTGATTTCACAGCCACGATTCACTCAGAAGGAAATGGGTGGTTTTACAAGGTGTTATGTTATTGCATCGCTTCTAAAGCAGCTCAGCTTCTAATGTATATATATTATGTGTGTGTGTGTGTGTGTGTGTACATACACACACACACACACACACACACACACACACACACCCCCACCACCACCAAC
>OMLB01021870.1:0-10101 GCA_900302555.1 Myripristis jacobus
TCCTCATAAGCAAAGAACCTCAAACAGGAACCCCTGGTGCTTCAGCAGCTTTAAAAGTCCTTATATGACTCAGTCAAGTCACAGGATATGATCTGAAACATACCAATATGAGTTCTATGCATTATTCTTATGATGGGCAATATAAACAAAATGATCCAACTAATTTATTAAAAAGCAATTTAGCAGCTAATGTCATATGTCACAGTTAAATTAGTTATTTTCTTAAAATGAGCTTGGTGGCACAGTACAATAGGATCTTTTTTATGCAATACACACATAGCATATAACTACTGTAAAAAAAATGAAAAGAGTTTATTTCATTGAGTAATATATAAAATAAGTAAATAATGAGTTACAGTTTTGAATATTTCAACTCCAGAAGCTCCATTTCTTTGGCATGGACAGGCAGATTATGCTTAAATGCTGTGGAGCAAAGGAGACAATAGAGAGTGTCGTCTAGTACAGTATAGGCTCACGATTCAATGAACGTTGGACCAAAATGTAAAGTGTGTTATTTGGCCTGGAACCATCTGCTTTGCCACATGAACACTACGAACTTAGCTCTTACAGTAAAACTGCAGAAAACCCCTATCATGTGCTCCACACAGTTTTTAGTTAACGCTTTCTGGTAGGAGACATAGACTTCAAAAGTACAGATGAAGCAGATTCAAACATTCTTTTGTCCCCACAGCAATTAGACTACTGAATAACAGGAACTTGATGTTGGCTTTACAAGGTTGTTGTACTGTTGCATTGATGCTACTGATGTTACTGATGTTATGATGTGTTCAAATTGTTGTTTGGTGATAAAAAAAAAGAAGCTGTTATGGACTATTTTTAGTTTTAAGTTAAACTAACATAATTATTGATTTTTCAGTCAAAGAAAAACATACATAAAAAGGGTAGAAGAAGCAGTATAAGCAGCAGCAGTAAAAGAAAGAAATGTGTTGTATAATATTACAAACAAGTAAATGATCATTAAAGGGATGTTTTTTGAAACTAGTTACAAGCTTTTATCTCTGAACACTGATGTGCTATACTTACCAAACTGGAGTTTTCCTACATACTACACAGATGAAATGAAATGCTGAGATGCTAAACAGCGAAAACAAATGAAAGAGCATGCGGTTTCTCTGACAGTAAGCACTGGGAGGGGAATCATTGCCAGACATTTTACAATTAGTGCCATTCTCTAACATGAAGCTTTTTGTGGGCTGATGTCTCAGAGTGAGGAAGGAGAGGACAAAACCACATAAGTCCCACCCTGTACCACTGTTGTAGGATCTAGCACTCAAGTATCATTCTATTTTCAGTCACCATACTTAGACTCTGTACACTACATGGGCATAAAATGGAGGCTTATTGTGTTTTTCATCTCTTTTTTCCTCAAGAGAGTGAGAGACAAGATGGAGGTGACAATGTAATAAGCATTTCACTTCTGTTTGTGGTACTTCTGTTTCAACCTTATATGTGTTCTCGATTTGAGCCAACCTGCCACACTTCAGCTCTACTTCTCCTTTTCACTACCGTCAAGTCCCCACCTCTGCTCCTGTGTGTGATGTTATAAGTGATAATGATTTGAGGCTCTAGCTACAATACTTTGATTCATGCAGTTTCAATGAAATAGTAACAAGTCTGCCCCCCCTCTCACAACCAAGTGGTGAGCGTCTTTCACAGTAACCCAGAGGTGTTGTTTGTACTGGCAAATAGCAGCAACTCGAAGTCGAAGCCATCTGGGTGGTACAGGTTTCATATTTTCCCTCAGTGTTGATGATGGGAAACTGGGATGATAAATTCAACTCTCCAATACTTCCAACCACATTAAAGATCTTATACTAAATTGGTAGTCTAGGAAACTAAGTGTAGCAGATGTGCTAATCTGTTGGTGATTTCTTGTACCGCTTTTCTGTGATTATGATAATGATAACATCTCTACACTCTCTACGTTAATGCTCTATTCATTTACATTTGCACTTTGGACTGCATTCAATTTTTGTAACTCAGCTGTATTTCCAAATTCAGCAGCACATGCCTCTAGGTCATTAGTGGAGACGAATAGGCAACGCTGGTCCGTTTTTTACACAGGGTGTCTCACATGACTTCTCACTGCACTCTGTATCTGTCATAAAACCCTAGAATGCTAGGGCTATTATGCATGCAAATGGCCATCATAAAGCTCCAAATTTCATTTAGGGCAGTTAATGAGTCTTGCAAGGGCCTGGCTTCCTCTTAACGATCCTGTTTGGCTCCTAATTAAATGTATTTGTCTTTGTGGCCTTGGTGACACTGGTTATCCTGTCACTGGAGCAGAAGAGCAAGAGAAGAAGTCTGAAAAGCAAGAACAGGAGCTGTATGGTTCAAACACAGGCACTGATAGGTGTCCTCATAGTTCCAAGTGAGGAGCTAAGTCAGTATTGCAGATATTCATAAATTAAAATGAAATACTGTGATATATTCTCCGCCACTGAGGCCATACACTGGGGGTTCATTATTATGGGATCTATGTGATTCTCCTGAAGAAAAATAAACCCTAACCCTGACGTGTCTCTACAGCACATCTATAGGACATTTTCTTGAAATGAACAGAAACACACAGAAACACTTCACACTCTTCACACACGTATAATAAGAAAAAATAACAGACAGAACATGCCTGTCAAGCTAAAACAACGAGACAGTATGACCTACTGTAAAACAATAATTTGGTGTTATGAGTCAGTAGATGCTGTTTGCTTTTGTTTAATGCAGAACAAGAGATGGCTTAAGAAAGTAATATGAGAATGTCAGTCTAGAAGATGATTAACACTTCACTACGCAAGGGCATTATCTCCAAGAAACAAAGACATCATTTTCCCAGGACAGGACTTCATTTTTAGACTTTTAAACTTTGTTTTGTGTTTTTGCCATTTTGTAATACATATCTTAAGGAATTAATCATACATATACACACACAAAAAAAAAATTACCAAATGGAATTTGATCTTATGGTAGATCCTTTTCTGGTTGGACCTTTCAGACTATGGGTCTTTAAAGAACCATTTCTTCAAATGGTGCAAAGATGCATCAAACAGCCATAAAAACAGCTCTTTGAGGAACCAGCAATGGTTATTGTGAGAAGAAAGAAGAGAAAAGGGGACAAAAGGGGTAACTTAGTAACATAAGGGTAGGTTCCATGAATTATCATGAATTCATGAATGACTTCATGCATGAAAACGCATGCATTCATGCATGTAAGACTCCATGAACTATAACAAATATACAAGAATTAACAGTATATCATGCATACATACATGCAAGAACAATAGATCAGGTAATGCAAGAACTAATGTATTTCAGACATTATGATCACTGAATTACTAAAGATCACCATGTCTTCTTCGTAGTAAACATCATCATGTGTGTAGCCCCTCAACTAAAATGGTGAATTGGTCCTTCTTTAACACAGATAGACAATATGTTACTAATGATGGCATAATTATGAAATGACATAAATTAAGCATTTATACAGAGTTCATTAGAAAACTAACATTTACACATGACCCACTGTGGACACAGGTAATCTTTGATCTTTGTTTTATTCCCCAAAACAGTATATGGCATTTAAATCAACAACTGTGACTGGGAAGAGCTGAGCTGAACTTTCAGTGCCTTTACACTATATCTGAACTTTATAGAAATTCCCATTAATTATAAATGTCTAGTAAGGAGTCACTTTAATGTAAAAACTACCGTTGTGGTGAGCTCCCTATCAATGGCACAAACTGCTTGTTCAGTTATTGTAAATATTCAGTAAGGATTCATCTTTATTTTTTTCTTTAGGATAGCTAAAGCTTCTGCTCATGAAAGCCACTGCAAGTTTCACCAAAGCTTTTCAGGCTGTCCTTTCTTTTTACAATGGGTTTAGTCGCTGGGTTTAGCAACTGAGACCTCATACACAATAGCATTGCCATCTAACATGGTCAGTGAAAACTTGTGAAAAATGTACACCTTTTCATTCTCACACATAATACATGGAAATGGGAACCAAATGGGACATACATTCTGATTTTATTTGACACAATTATGCCATCGTTAATAACATATTGTCCATCAGTATTAAAAAGGACCATTTCACCACTTTAAATGAGGGGTTACAAACATGATGAAATCATAAGAAGCTAATGCACAGTTAATGATGAATACAGAACTTGGATTTCAACACAGTGTTATGTGCTGTGATTGACCAATATTTAGATATGTCTATTTACCTGAAGTCTATTATGAAGAAGACAGAGTTTAGTAACTCAGAGATCATGATGACTGAAAGAGATTAGTTCTTGCATTAGCTGATGCATTGTTCTTGTATGTATGCATGAGACACTATTCGGAATGAAATACTATGTCTTGTGTATTTGTGATAATTCATGAGGTCTTTCAAGATTTCAAGATTTCAATTCTTTTCATGCAAGAATGAATACTTTTTCATGCATGAAGTCATTCATGACATTTCATGTACCCTTACTGTGAAGCGCTACCAGAAAAGGTATATGGAAACATTAGTTAATTGTTATTTCCTGAAGGAAAAAAAAAGGTGCAGACTGGAAATGAAAATTGTTAGGATGGTATAACCATTTCTGATTCCACAAAGAACCTTTTAGACCACAGTTCTTAATAGAGCCATTTATATACAGATTTTTTTTTAGATGGTTCCTCAAAAAAATCCAGAAAGGTTTGTCCCAACAGAAAAGTTCCTCACTGTGCTGCTGAAATGGTTCTTCAAACAGCTTTAACTTTAAACCTTTTCGAAAATACTTTTTGGTAGAGCCAAGTGGTTCAATGTAACACTCAAATGTTTTTTGAAAGGACAAACCCTCCACTACAAAAAGTGGTTCTTTAGTGGTTGATGGTTCTTCATGGAACAATTAAATAGCTATTTTAGAACCACACAATTGTATAATACAAGTTTAAACTTTTGTGGTCACCTACCAGTGCCATTAAGGTGGCCATGTGTACTGTCCCCAAGACACCAGGCCTGGTGGTTCTGTCGGGTGTCCCTGCCCTCTGACCCCTCTTGTCCCCGGTAGGACAGCAGGGCGTGTCCGACCCTGGGTGAGGCCTCCAGGGTGGGCACACCAGCTGGGCTGCCAGCCTCCTCCTGCCCACTGGCCCGCCCATTCTCCTCCGAGACCAGTGGCCTATCATCCTCATCTGTCTCCGAGCCCGTCTCTACCACATTCTCATAGTTCAGCACTACAAGACACAAACAAAGCCGAGCTGTTAGGTTTCAAAAACAACAGCCACCCATAACTCTAGTGGCATGGCTCAAAGTCACATTCCATGGCTGAGAGGTTGGGAGGCTTTTTCACTCAGCCCAGACACCCAAGGGACCAAGCCAAAATGGAAGGCTTGTAAATATTATATCTCCTAACTTGATAACATAAACCTCATTTAGCCTTAATACAGGGGCATGCATGGTAAACTATAAAACGCATTGCTTTGGTGTGTCGGAATGCTCTGATAAAGGTGCATGAGAAAACTGGGATATGCTGAAAGAAGAAAGAGGGAGGGTGATGGAATAACAACAAAAAAAGGGAGAATGTAAAAAGACATGACATCATGGGAACTAGACACAGCAAAGAGGGCCCTGAGGGTGGAAAAAAGGAGAACAATTTTCAGGTTCATTTTGAGTTCTGTGTATGCCTAATAAAGCAAGATTTCGACAAGCTCTCATGCACGTTATCTCTAGAGGCAACTGCCAACTCAAAGAGTGAGTGGGAAGTGGCTAAAGTGACGCATTTACTTGTCAATTGCTTGTTTTGTGATGATAATATTTGGCTTACCCTTGCTAGTTTCCAACCATAAACCTTTACATCCTAATGGCATACCATTTCTTCACCAAGGAAAAGAATACAAAATACAACCTCTCTGTTTTTTTTCACCCTTCACTTTTGGATACATGGAGATTAGGCTGTGCATATCTGCTCATAATATGATCTTTGTCTGACTGTATGGTTCGGCGCTTGCCTCCCAGACAACTGCGCAACAGGTGCAAATTAAAAAGGGGAGCCACGGTGGGCTGGGCTGAAATCTGCTGACCTGGGCTGAATACCAAGAGCAGGGAAGGGGGGTGAAGGGCGTGGGACAAAACCCTCTTTAATAAGAGGTGTGACCACAAGGATTTAGGGGGAGTTCAGACAGGGTAATGCCCTCTTGGATCAAAAAAAGAGAGAGAGACAAAAAGAAAGAGCTGAAAAGTGAGACGTGAATGCTCGTTGTGTGGTCTAGGTATATATGGGACATAATATGATCTTACTCAGTGTCTTCTCTTCTCAGAGTCTCTACATTTAGCTCTCTTTGGACCTTCAACATTAGTGGTTTTAGCTTTTCATTTATAGAATTTCTAAACTGTCTCTGACGGATGTAAAAAAAAAAAAGATCAGTGAAATAAAGACCAGTTTGGATAATCTTCATTTTCACAAAAAAATGCTGTTGTTCACCTTCAATTGTATGCACAAATTGCCATACAACTAAAACATCCTCCAAGAGAAAAATTAAATGGCAATTATTTTCAGCATGGCAAAGTATCAAAAAGAAATGTTTAGAGAAGCAGAATCAAATTGATTTGTTTGTATGTTGCTGAGATGCTTTTGCCTGGACTGTTTTGTATCTGTGCTATGGGGTGCAGGAGGCGGACAGAGAAAAGCCAGTGACCTCCAAAACAAAAGCAATTCATCCCAGTGTTTGCCTCTTAGGTCACATGGGTCTGGCAGTGTGGCAGATGTCACTGGGGGCAGAGCAGGAGCCTGAGATCTCTCTTGGTGTGTTTCTGAAAAGGACCTCATAGTTTTTCTCTTAAATTTTGTAACATATACTTCACTTGAGTTTACATATTTTTACCATCAAAATTGATTTTCTGAGTTTGTATCACTTTAAAAGAAGAGGATAAAAACTTAAGGGAACTCTGGGGAGAGTGCTTTGTTCTGGTGACAAATTTGATGGAGCGCTACTCTCGGTTCCCGTCTTGCTGCACCTCCATTGTGTGGCTGTTCCGACCTGCTAATCTCCCAGAGGTCCATTGTCTCAACCCGTCACCTCTACGCCGATCGATCCTTTGTGTTCATTCACAGAGCCAGGGACAAAGCTGCGACAACACATTGCATGGTATTACCCCCACAATGCTCTCTCTCCCTCTCTCTCTCTTGCTCGCTCTCTCTCTCTCTCTCCCTCCCCCGTCTCCATGTGCCTCTTCTTCTCTTTTCGCCTCCCTCCTCTCCTCCACTAAGGCGTTTCACAAAGAGACATTAATCTTGACCCTCCCTTGTCGAACCAGTTTCGTCATTTCGTCCTCTGTTGCTACATTTTACTTAAGACAGATACTGCTGTAAGAAGAATGGTTTCTTTTATGCAAACAAATGCCTCCAGCTGTTTCAGGGGATGACTTTATGCCTCCAGCTCATAGCTACAAGTTCTGGGAAGGTGGCCATGAGAAGATCAGCATGAGCAGTTGGCTATGTGTTTTGTTTGTTGTTTTTCTAAGGCATGGAGCATCAAGTACAGGTGGCAGAGCTAGGAGAGAGGAAAATGTCCTTAGTGAAGGCACCCCTGGAGTCTATCTATCTCTTTCTTTTTCTTTTTCTCTCCCTCACTCTAAAGGATGTACACAACCCAGTCAGAGCTAGCCTCTTCAGTATTCATGTGATTCATTGTCCGTCCAAGCAACTGAAAACATTTCCACAATATGATACAACATCAAAAGGAAAATCTTAACGCCTGGTTTCACCAAACAAGGCAGGAAAAATGATTATCGCCTCAGATTTCATTTTGGCACTACAGTTTACACAGGTTTTCAACATTGGTGAAGGCCATCACACTAACATCTATTCAGCAAAAAAATATTACTTGGTGAGGTTGAAAGCCAGGGAAGATTAACAACAAGCGGTGACCAGCCAATTTAAACCCAAAGTGGAGTCAGGAAGTGGGAGCTTCACATAAATTTATGGCAACAGAAAGGAATTGCTGTCTTTAATTCCAGCAGTCTTTGGAATTAAAGCCTCCCTTGTCAAAATAATAAAAAAAAAAAAAGAAGAAGAAATAAACATTTTAACAAAATCCATCAAGATAGACAGATTATCCACTTGCATGATCCTCAGCAAAAAGACAGAGATCTTTCTTAATGACTGCTGATGCTTGTCCAGTTGTGCCTGTGAGGTGTATAAAAGCCCTACCTGGCTCATATTATGCGCACTCCAAGTAACGTGAAAACAGCAATCTCCAGAATACAGTCCACCACCCCCCTCACACCCTCTCCCCAGCTCCTGCAACGCTGCAAGGCATCTGCAGCTCCATTTTAAAAAGTCCCTCAGTCCAGGAAATAAATCAGCATGTTTTGCTTGATATTAAGGGTTATTCGTCCAGTTTCTGTTCCTCTACATCTCTTTGTGGAAAAGCCCAGCTCCAGATCCATGCTGAGAAATACACACACACAGGAGAGCATTTTGATATGATAACAGAAAGAGCAGGCATGCAGGCATATGTGGGTCTTGAGCTCCAGGTGATTCACTATGTCCGCGTCCTCCCATCCGCTGCTAGGTAATGAGAGATGAGGTGGAAGCTACGGTGGGAAAACTGCCTCTCTCTCTCTTTTCTCTCTCCTCTCTCTCTTTTCTCTCTCACTCGCCTGTGAGCGTTTCAGATCACCTGAGCGAACAACTGGGGGGAGGGAGGTGAGTAGGTAAGACAGACGTTGCTGGGGAAATGAGGTCGCTGCCTAGTGGCTATGAGCTGGAAGTGATTCAGGCATTCATCAAAAGAAAATCACATACGAGCAGGTAGTGCAGAACAGGAACAAACACAGGTAGCAAATACATCAGCTCAGTTCTTTTAAAACAACCCAGCAAACATTTTCATGTTGAATAGATACTGAAAACTCCATGTAAATATAGTTCCAAAGCCTAAATATATTTCTAAGGACCATTCAAAACAGTTTTAGGGTTAGGGTCAGGGTTTTAATATGAGCGTAATTTTTACAACATAATATCATATTGTGAAAATTAATTCAATTCATTAATAAATTCTATTATCCACATCAAACACATATTTTGGATTACTTTTGGAGGCCCACATATGGGAACTTAGCCATAAGCAAGCACATGTTTGTCCATAGGTGTGCACACACGCACATTTGTGTGTTTGTATGCATTTGTACATGTTTTCATCCCCGTGTCTTTTCACCCAAGTCCAGGCAGGAAAAGCGGGGTGCTCCCTCTGGCAAGGCCCTGGTGAGGCAGCAACAGTGGCCTGCCTCCTAATTGAATTAAACTCCCATTTATCTGTGGGGCCCTGCGCAACAGGCTGGAAAAAAAGGAGATAGAAAAAAGAGTGAGGGACGGCGTATGAGAGATAGAGAGAGGGAGAGAGAGAGACTGTGAAAGAGAGAGAGCAAGTGAGAGAGAGAGAGAAAGAGAGCTCAGAGTTTTAGTCGAGTGCCCAGACAGCCCACCTTTCCTCCCTTCCCTCCATCATGATACGAAGCCACCATCTGTGCCCTGGCTGTGCACATGTTACTCCGCTCAACAAATATTCAGGACCCCCACGGGTATATATGCATATATCTATATCTATATCTATATATCGCTATCTATATATCTATAGATATCTATATATCTGTATATCTATCTATCTATCTATATCTATATCTATATAGATATAGATATAGATAGATATAGATATATAGATATAGATATGGATAGCCTATATAGATATATAGACACACACACAAACACACTCAATCACAAACAACCGTACATGGAAGCATACAGGCACACAATCAAGGGAGCACACACCAAAGAGCACACATAAGGCTAAAGATGGAAATCACATTCTGAGTCCTTCACTTTAAACTCATTACTGTCCTTGCATTTCAAGAATTAACTAATTGGCTCAAAGAATCCTATCCAATACCTCAAAACACACCTTTAAAAATTGCCATATATATTCTACATTTGATCAGGTTTTTTTTTTTTTTTTTTTAGATCAGGAATGGAAGGCAGATTTGTGTAGGGAAAGGGGGAGGATTGAGATTGATAATTCTGCAGAGTCATAAACTAGACTGGCTTGTTGTTG
>OMLB01021871.1:0-12953 GCA_900302555.1 Myripristis jacobus
GGGGGAGGGGGGGATCTGGTGTTTTCTCCTCATTCCTACTCACACACAAGCACGTAAGTAAGTAATCCACATAACTTTTTTCCACATAACACAACTTTGCAGTCATATTTCTTTTGCTGTTGGGACACAAAGTAACAGTGGTTCTTCTTTCTTGAAGATGATTTGCGTTAATATTTACTGCATGTCCAGCTGAGACTGAAGGGATGGCTAGAGCTGCTAATACAGTATGTGAAGTGTTAATCTGTTGAATCATTTAGACATTTCCACTGATGATAGAAACAACATCGATTGTTTGAAGAGAGAAAGGCTGAGGAGGTTTGCAAATATCTTCTGATGTTCATTTGTATGCCACCTCGCCCCCAAATTATACAAGATTGCAAAATGTCACTAAATTCATGGTGAGAAATATCCCAAAACATCCGTGTTGACACGTCAACGTGTCCCTGAGTTCACTCTCTGTTTCTGACAATCTAAACATCAATGCCTCTGTTTTTATCTGTGCTTCATTAGTGCAGACTTAATAAAATCTTGACATCGCTGTCTGTGTTTCAGCAACCAGCTCAGTGAGTACAGATTCTCCAATGCAGAGCTGTAGCTAAAAAGCTCAGACTGGTGAAGACCACTCCAGCGAAGCTACCATGACACTTCAACGCAAAAGTAAAAATTACCCTTAAATAGAGAGACCGATAGCAGCAGTGAGAGGCAGAAAAGTGTCCGGGGCTCTGTAACGGATTTCACCCTGCATGATCGTTGAACATCGTTGTAAAATGGCAGCTGAAGAGAGGAGCTCTTGCTCTTTGATTGTTAGGAAAAGATGCCAAAATGTTTCTTTGTTGATGTTTTTGATTGCCGAAACATTTTCCGTTGTCAAACTCTACTGTAACTGCTGGAAACATCTGGACATGACATCATATTTTCTAATACTGGCCAGTTATCCATGGGAATGCGTAAAAATACACTGAGCAAAACAACAGATCCTGAAAAGCAAGGTACATCACCACAAGCTGTGTGTGTGAGGATGGAGTTTTAACTTTGAAAAAGGTGTCTTTGACAAAGAATACAAAGCTTAGTACTTGGGAATGTGAGTGAGTTAGTGAGTAGCCTTGGTCCTAACTCATCTTCCAACAGGATTATGGATTCCAGATCCGCCCACTGGGTTTATGGGTTGTCATATAATGCTGGGGAGTTCTGACAAGGGATAGAAATTTATGTGCGTGCATATTCAAGAGTTTCTCTGTGACACCCGTGTCTCCTGTGTGGGGTGTCTGGTGTTCAGGCGATATATGTGACTGTCTCTCTGAGTCTCTGTGCGATTAGATTGATCCAATGGAACGGAGGCTGACGACTACCGCTGATCAGAGAGCAGGGAGACAGAATTTGAATGTTTTATTGATGGAAATAGGCCAGAGAGTGTGGAGAGACTGTGGGGTGCAGTGAGGAGAGAGCGAGTGGTGGTGGGGGTGCAGCAGTCTGGTGAAGTTATTGTATATCAGAGAGAGAATTCCTAAGTCGCACGTCCTCCCTTTCTGCCACTGGAGATGGACACAGCTAACTGCAACCAATCGCATTGAAAGTGAGGTGCAGAGCTGTGGAGGAGACCATCATCCTCCCGTCCCCAGTCCCTCCTTCCTTTTGCTCTCTTTAATCAGCAGCTTAAGAACCATTGTATGTCCACAGGGATCTGTTTATCTCCTCTGACAATCCTAAAAGTTTGAACTGCAGATGCAGAAGTAACACTGCAGATGAAGATAAATGGAGCTCATGGCCAGTATACAGTAGGTAAATTAGGTATCAAAATATGCATAAGCAATAATGCACTCGCAGTATTTGGGTTAGGCTCTTTTGTCATATTTTGTCCCAGTATGGTTGGGATTATATGGTGGTTTCTAAATGCTTTTCTGCATGTTTCCTTAATTTTTGTTTTAGTGGTTTCGTTGCAGCGAGCGCACTTCATCTCCAGACTATGTGCCTTATGTTCTGCATTTTGGTCCTGGGCCCCTAGTCTTGACTGTAGCTAATGTATTATGTTAATGTCAGACAGAGAAAAAGTTAGCAGTGCCCAGAGGTAGGCATATAGTTTCCTAACATCCACTCTTTCAGAATGAGCTCCTCATCTTCCCAGGGAGGAAGCAGAGGCAACACAAACTTTCTCTTGTCCATTTTCATTTTCAAAAGGGTTCCGTCTTTGTTATGTCATATTAACATGCTAACTTTAATTAGATAGTTGCATAGCAACTAGAAAGATGTAATGCTCCTTGAGTCCTTTGAGTTCTTGCTCACAGCTCTTAGCAAAGCTCACAGCCAAGCTTTGTGTATGAGCAGGAAAACAAAAGCCTCCTATAATGGCCTAACGTCATACCATCATCTCGGAGTAATCCTGTGGTTTTGTGGACTATGTGACTTCTATTGTGTGTAATCATAAAGATCTATACTACTCCTACATTTTCTCTCATCTATTTTCTCCTGACTTCCTCTGCAGCCCTATAATTACTCAAGATGTAATTAGTCCAAGAACAAAGGCAACTTGACATTCTCCACAGGTTCAAGATAGTGGTGCACAT
Source organism: Myripristis jacobus (assembly GCA_900302555.1). NCBI lineage: Eukaryota > Metazoa > Chordata > Actinopteri > Holocentriformes > Holocentridae > Myripristis > Myripristis jacobus. The sequence continues at coordinate 2,562 of OMLB01021871.1, forward strand.
CACACAGACTCCAAGCAGATATTTTACATATTCAGGCACTGGCCTGTAATTTTTTCTCAAACAACTTCTCCCAGTATCTCCAATTCTAGATGAAGCACTGATAGAATGTTGAAACATATGCTGGTTCCCCAGTTACTTGTCATGTTTACACCACAAAATGAATGTTGTGTATTTTTATGAGCACCAAAGGGTTCACTAACCTTTCCTGGATTCCAGAGGAGAGAGGAATGAATGCACTGAGAGGCAGAGGGAGAGAAATAAACAAGGGGGTATCCTTGCTATCTCCTCACGTTCACGCTGACAGTAATTACACTGAGGGTCACTCAATTAATGGAGGCCGTGCACCTACATGGCTTGCCACAAAAAAAAGAAAAAAAAAAAGAATTATGGCTAATTAAATGATTCAACCCTGGACTCAGGGCCAAAGTGTGGGGACATAGCAATATAGAAGGAGGATGCTGGGAGAGTGAGCCAACCTTTAGCTGAATACTCTGATCAACACCTGAGGAGGCAGAGAGTTGCAGTACGCAAAAGCAATTAATACACATCTTGGAGTTGCTTGGAAAACTGCTGTAAGCTTAGTGGTGCTGATGTTATGTGACATATTCAAAAAGGCCATAAGCTCTGTGGGGTGTGTGTGATTATGATCATATTAACGGCCATGACGGGTGAGAGCTTTTTCCTTATAAGCAACGAAATTATGTGCAGTGCAATCCTGGTGCATGTAATTAAAGTCATTACCATCAGTTCAGACAGGCAGGAAGATATAGGACCAAGATTTTGTTTATGGGGCTGGACTGGTCAAAACCAAGCACCAGTTGAATTGTAGAATTGAAATATCTTAGCTTTTCAATTGCCTCTGTGACCTTTCCTAAGCCCGTTCTCTGTGTGCACCAGGTATTCAGAAATTTTGAAAGTCATGGAAGGAAACAGCAGCCACGGCTACACCTACATTTATCACCTACAGTCGATGACTTCACGGCCTTTCCTTCGCGCCCCAAACCCCACTGGTCTTTCTAGTGTTAAATACAGCGTATGTGGCCAGTTATGAAAATGTGTGCAGTTTCCACACTAAAAGGTTTTGAATGAGCAAAGGAGGAAAAGAAAAGTGCATACAGCCAAAAATAAAATGATTTATAAAACCATGTGCACACTTTCTGCCGTGCAAGTTTCCCTCCATAAATCCTAATCAAGTTATAGTTTTACATACAACAACAAGCCCCAATTAGCCATAAACGGTTAACGAAATATCCCTCATGGATACTGATATACATGTGACTGTGACGGGTATTCCATTTTCTTGGTGTGATGAAATGGTGAGGTTTGAGGGCATGATGAAAAAGAGAAAATTTCAGAGGTGCCCTTGAGAAGCTCAGGCTGGGCACTCAGACATCTGAAAATGAGAACAAATATCAAGTGTGACATGTTGAACGCATGATTAGGTCCACTTTTTCCATTTTTTTCTTTTTTGGGCAAACCTTACTGTTTTAGAGTAAAACAATAAATAAATGTATGCAGCCCGGGTGTTCCTCTGGGATATTAATATTACTAGCAGTTTGTAATTTGATATGGAGGATAAAGAGCTGATTGAAGGAACAATTACAACATTTAACTTCATTTCATTGCTTTGCCGGTAGAGTCCCCAAAATATGTGCTACTGAAATTTCTAGAGTTCCACACGCACTCCTAACAATTTTCTTTTTTTTCTTTTTTTTTTTATAAACCACACCTTTTGCATGGAAAGCATCAAGAACATAATTCAGTCCCTCAGTTGCGTGTATGCAGCATTTATAAAAGAGGGCCCAAGGCTGCAGACTGCCATATTATATGCACTGTCCTTCCATTTATAAGGAAACCCTATTTCACTCAGCCAATGGGAGCTTCTAGTACTTTCACATTGTCCTGTAAGATGAAATTCACCCAGCCATAGTTGAGCTCCATGGAGAGGAGAGCAGCAGGATAAACAACTGTGACACTGGGGTTATCATACTCAATTATGTGGCTATCGCTGAGGTAGAAACAGATCTTTTGTCATCTGAACGCAGAGGGCTGAGGGCGAGGCGTCATCTCATGTAGAGTGGCTGCTGTTAACTCCCAGGGCAAATACAATTGACACTGAGCCAACTGTAGCAGCTGTAGTGTGTGTTTGTGTGTGTGTGTGTGTGTGTGTGTGTGTGGGCTTGTGTGTGCCAGGGGTTTGTCTCATTAGGGCCTAAAGGAAGAAATGCTGGCGCCAACTGACTGTTACACAGGACAGCAAAAGCAGTTCTTTGGATTAAAGACAAAATCCCCACTCACATGCTCTTACGCTGTCGTATATCATCAGTGATGTGATGCTCTGTGTGTTCCAGGTGTTTTGTAATGAAATGTTGTAAATTACTTTATTGGTGTGCCCACTTTCCCTCAACCTGCCTTGTCTAATTCTACTCCAGTTAATGATACCCTAACTTTCCCAGAATGCCTTTCAACTACCCCCCAGAGAAGGGCTATGAATTTGTTGTCTCCAGGTTTGGGCTGTATGTATGAGTAGGTGGGAGGTACAAAAACAATTGGGCTCATTCACCAATATCTTTCTATTTATTTCTTAGATTTGACCTGTGGTCTTACGATGATGAATCCCATTGTCCTCCTATATGGAAACTGCGTGCCATTGATCCTAATTAGCACAGGTAAAAACCGGATCAATTCCCCTCACAGGGTATGAGACTGCAGGGCCGTGTGCACACACAGAATCACACACAGAAATTGTTCAAGTTGCAAGAAGTGAAGAATAGCCAAACAAAAGTCAAACAAGGGAAGAGCACTGGAATTCAGACGTTAAAAAAAAAAAAAAAAAATCTGAAGTGAGCATGAAGTTAACACCAGACACACTGTCATATTTAGTTGCATCAATAGTGGATATACTAATGAAAGAGAAAAGAAGATGCATGGGATGCTATTACTGATTCAATGAACGCTGCATCTGGAGAGGACCGCACAACTGATGAGATAAAAAAAAAAAAGGTTTTATAGCAAAAAATAGATATTTGAAGGCATGGTTCCCAGTTAAGATAACTGATGTGAATTGGAAAAAACACACAATTCTGTGTAAAATAATGCATGTAATTCCAGTCTTGTAATACTGTACAACTGTAGAATTGAAGGAAACACATTAATCACTTATTTTGCAGCGCTCTTGAGAGTGTGTACATTCTTAGAAGAAATTGGCGGAAATCTCTGAATGTGATGTCATGTTTGCTAATTTTGGCCACAGAAATAAGAACAAAATGGGCCCAGAAATGCAAAGTACATCACCAACAGTGTTTGTGTTTCAGGGTACATCTCTTTCTCATGGACAGTCAGTCTTCCTGTTGTGGAATTGTGGGACGCAATGCGAGCCGTAGCCCTTAGATTAGGCAAGGCGTGGCACTAGCTGGAATTCAGCTAAGCCAGATCATGATGTGGACTTGGAAATAGACTTTTCACAAGATTCTTGCCAAATCTCCCGCCTTTCCCAGCATGCCCTCATAACCCGCCCAGTGCTGTGGTTGGCATCCTCGTGTTGGCTGCACACGCCCCAGCCAGCACAGCCATAATGCTCCCCCATATGGCAGACACCATCTCCTGCTGAGGGACTCGTTCACTTCTATTAATACACGCAATGTAATAAAGGGCTCAATTGAATTAATCAGCTTGAAGACATTAATCAGACATTAATGAAGTATTGACCTCTGCACCGCACTGCTGTTCACACTGTCTGTCTGCCTGTTTACGTCTCCAGTCAGTATTGACCCATTGCTCTGTTTCTTGGAACAATTCTCATTAATAGTTGAGAGTCTCTTACTCGTCAGTAATCTCAGATGAGAGCCAAAGCTTCATATGTTTTTCCATTCCATACAGTTTTCCATACATCGAGCCAACCACAGTGGCTGTCTGCCTTATGCAGCAATCACATGGAAACAATAGGCAAGGCCCTCAGGAGGCAAAAGGGAATCAAACTAGGGCAGGGAGCCACTGGAGATTAAGAAAAAAAAAAAAAAAAACACTACTGGGTACCTGGAGGGTTTCAAGGGGTCAGGCTCTTCCTGTAACTGAAGCAATCAGCGCCGGCAAAATACATTATGCGCCTGTATCTGTGTAGCTTTTTGCAGCCTCTGCATCATTACTTAGTGCTTTTATATTGTACTGGGGACTCCAACTAGTGTCCAAATGAATATTGATATTTTTGCAAAACTGGTGGCCCGTCCCTATTCTGATTTTTTTTTTTTTACTTTCTTTATGCTTCGGTGCTTAATTAATGAATAAATAAATATGCAACAGGACTGTTTCTGGAACGCCCAGAAGGATAATGAGTTAAAACAGCCGTCTGCTTACACGTGATTATCTACCATGGCAATATCATCAATAATTAACATACTACTTGGACCCACTTTTTTTTATAATTTGTTAATGAAATTGTATCATTAGGAAAAAAGGGGCTACTGCTGACTTATTCGGTTATCAAGGATTTTGACTGTCAGCTGAGCAATGCTCTTGATTAGTGGATAATAAAACAGTGGGGCCAAATAACTGTTACTACAGTAATTTTCTAAATTGCACGCAGCTAATCAATGAGGTGTTTACATCACTGCGGCAAGAAAAGAGGAAGAGAGGAATGGCAGAAATCAGAAAGATTTTTTTTTCTATGGTGATGTAAGGAAACAGTCCAGATAATAATTAGCCCCCCAGGCCTACCTGTAGCTGTTACCAGGCTGAGGTCAGTTCCCTTTCATTCACTTCACTAAGTCCCTAAAAATTAAATTGTAAAGAAGAATGGCTATGTCATTTCACTCGGTGAGGAAATAATTAAGCTTGAAAATAATTGGGAGAGCTCTGTCATTAACAAATGAAGTTAAGCTTGTATTTACATTTTGGATTGATTAAATTGAGACTGAACTGAACCATATGTGCTCCCACTTTTCACACATGATTTGCGCAGTGCTGTTTACGGCACACATGAATACTAAATTTTCATTCCTACCTCATGCAGTAATAAATTCCCATACATGTACGTCCATTTTCATTTCGAAAAAGCTTCCAAAAAGCTTTCGCATCTTCGTTTCCACATATCCTTCTGCAAACATTATGATGTAAACTGAAATAATAAAATATTAAGGCGAAAATAAAAATAGGCTGTATAAGTAAGACCACATGGGAGAGATGAGCACATGGAAAGCATAAGCCGGCATGGCTCTGATTTAGAGAATTATTTCACAGCAACTCAACTTGTGCCAAATGAGCTCCAGATTACAATAATACCACTGGCAGAGCAATTAAGTCCATATAAACAATGCATGCAGAGTGCTGGCACCAGCGTAAGCCACACACACACACGCACACACACTCACACACACACTGGTTGATATGGGTGCAGAGAGTGTGTCAGCCTTCACCGTGTCTTGCTCCATATCCATCAGCAGCAGGCGAAGGCTAACCTGACAAACACCCAATATCACCAGCAGCTGCCTGGGCAAGGATAATTAATACAGCAAGCAATTTGGCAGAGCTATAAAAGTCCTGACACTGACGGTCAGACATGAGGGTGTGGGGTGACTGGTCGACACACCAACATGGACACCAAGAGGGAGAGAGAGAGACGGAGACAGGGTTATCTCAGAGGGAAGTAGCGATAATCCAAGTACATACACCTGACCCCCCTGTAGCAGACACATGGACGCTCATCAGACCAACTGAATAATTTTCCTTAACACTTAAAGGAAAAAGCCACCCATAAACACCATAACACCGATGACCTGATGTCGCACTGAGGTAGTTCCAGCAGCTGCTTTTCACAAAAAAAAGAGCAAAAAAGGTCAGCATCATACCGTCATGTCCCAGGTGGCACTACTCACAAATCGTTTCACCACTTCACCACTGAACAAAATACAAAGAAAACGATGGAGGGTGAAAATCTGGACAGACGTGGGGTCATATTTCCAGGTAAAACAGCATATGTGGAAATTCATTAGCTACTGTTGGTTAACATGAGACAACAGTTTGTTCAACGTGTTTACAGAATTTGAGCCTTCCATCCTGAGAGTGACACGAGCGTTACTGCAGTCATGGTCGGTGGAGTTTGGAAAATCTCAGCTGGATTGGGTGTCACAGTCTCAGTGGACGAGAATACAAGACACGTTCGGTTGTGAGCAAGATGCTGGTGCTTTCTCGAATGGAAAGACTCTCTCCTCTCTCCTCTCTCCCGCTTTTATTTGTGCTAACACTATTGCTCTCTCCACCGACACGAAGAACCCTCAGCTGAATGCAACAATTTCATGCCCAGACTCTCAGGGTTGTTGACAGTCATTCTGTGAAACGCAGGAAATCACCAGCTGAAGTAGAAGTAGACGAGGCAGGTTGAGGGAAAGCGGGTCACTGAAAAACATTTCATCATGAAATTCCTCCTGGACTGTGCTGAACATCACACACTGCCCATATTTAACAGTGTAAAAGTACCAGGGGGGTAGTGTGACAGAAGATATTTTTTTTTATTAACTTCAAATTCATGAACTCCAGGAATATTTTCAATGCTCAGCTTTAGAAGTAATTTGGCATTTTCACATCTGATGGACTGAATAAATTCCTTAATTTGTTCGTCCATTCATTCTCCTTGCCTTATTTAAACTTATTAAATATATTAAATAAAATTAATTTGTTGAACCTCTGCAGTGTGTGATGATATTATTAGAAAATACACATTCAACTGGAATAAATTTCCTCATTGCCATCTCTGTTTTACGAGAGTGATATCTATTCTGGGATTATCTTAAATAGACAGATGCTTTCTATTAGGCTGATCCAGGCTCTATAACAGGTTTAGGAGCACCAAGCATGTTTGATGAAGCTCATTTGAATTTTGGGAGTGTCAACTTTTTTAGTTTGGTTTCTTGGTCCAGGTGGGACGATGCCATTTGAACAGCACTGAGACACCTGAAAACGCCCAGATAACTGTGGTGCGGTTTGTTTATTGATATAGGAGGACAGATGTTGACATCTGATAGCCAGCAGTTCCACATGCCTGCAAAGCCTATGGCATAACGTAAATGAAGTCTGGACTGACGCTGATATTGGGCTATTTTTTTTTTTCACATTGTCTCCACTGGCATGAACACTAAAGAGGAAGGGTGCAGACAGGTCTATCATGTTTAGTTAAAGTCACAGAGACTGCAGTCAGGTTTGATTATCCCTCCACGACCAAAGTCTCTAACCTGCTGAGATGCAGTGAGATGATCCAACAGGCAAGCCACTTCCGAGTCTGGAGACTTTTGTTGACAAGCTCTGGTTCTCTTATTTTTGGGTAATCTACCTAAACAAACCACATTTAAAAATTCAAATAATTAAAATTTGCACTGTGGTTTAAACCAAAGAAAAGAGTGAATGGCCAGATACTAGATTTCATCTGCACAGTGACAACACACTCTAATCCCCCCATAGATGGATACACCGTGATGCTGTTGTCATCCTGTATGATTCAGTATGAATGTATAATGATGGATATTTGGGTTCGCTTGTAGAACCCCATCCCGCTTCTCCTCCTGCTCCTCCCCCTCAAAAGAAAAAGAAGCTTCAAAAGGCCCCAACAGTGGTGGGCGCTTGTTTGCAAGCTTTTGCCTCCATAGTTTAAAAAAAAAGAAAGAAAAAAAAAATAGCATGTGGGCATACATTAAAGGCCTGAGCTGTGCAGAAACAACAGACACAACATGCGCCTTTACACAGCCCTGCATAAAAGTAACCATATGCATTTGCTCCCACACTGAGAGGCAGAATGTACACAGCAGACCCAGTTGTGGCTGTGTCTTCTGCTCATCTGTGGCCTATGTTAATATGATTAGACTGGATTATGGTAATGTGCAGGGGGATCTGGTGGGTGTGGGGTGATGCTTTGCCGCTCTCGTTTCAGGGAAGAGTTAATTGGTTGGGCTGCTTTGATGTTCTGGTGATGGGAGAAGGGGGTTTGTGGGAAGGGCTGGCGAAGGCGCAATGCGAATCAAACCAATTTTATTTTTGGCCTATGAGGGATCTGTGCTGGCGAGCGCTAAAAAGGAATGAAACCTGATGAAACCAATGAGACACGATGTAGATCCTGAATCAAAATTTTGTGTACATCCAGATAAAAACTACAGGAGTGACACACAGCTACAGGATATTTTTATCCTCTCACTGAATAAAGCTAGCAATAAGTTGTGAGTGATAAAATCCATCACTGAACAAGATGCAAGTAAGATTCTTTACATTTTTTTAAACTTTCTGAGCGTTTGAAAGAATCAGTGAGGGGACTTCCAGACGGTCACCCTCCACCTATAGCCTCCTGGTAACTTCAGCTCACAAGGTGGGATCGCTACTGTGCCAAAACAAAATGACCATAAAATGTTTGGTTGATCAGTATCAGTGACTCAGCAAATAACTTTGTCAGCTTGTGAGGTTTCGGGCTTGCAAATTGCGTGTTCATTTCGTAAACTTTTCTACAGCATTGCCCCCTGGAGTCACATGGTAGAAGAATTAATCTCCGTGCAAATCTGTGCACTCTCAGTTTACAAAATCTGCACACACAGATTCAACCATAACCTCAAATTACGAATCCGTGCTCTGATTTGTAAACTGTTCTCTTGAATTATAAATCTATACCCTTGGATATACAAATCAGTACTCCCAGGCTGAAACTGGAAAAAGTGAAGCGTGATATACAGACATTCAAATATTGAGTGCATGGATTGCAAATCTTAGGGTACAGATGTGTAATTTGGGGGCACAAATTACAACTTTTATGAATCTGTGCATACAGATTGGTAAACACCATACAGATTTGCACATGGATTTATTTTTTTCTACCGGGTGACTTTCTGCCTGGTAGTTTTGCTCAGACACACTGGTGATCTGAGTTTGAGTTTTGGAAATTTAACTACAACACCAACATTAAGTGGAAAGCCGGATCAAAATGAGGAATAAAATTCAAAACAAGACAGCTTCATAAGTAAAAATCTTGCAATTTTATTTGCATATAAAGGCAGCTAAATATATCACAATGAACTGAAAGAAAAAGAGAACTAACATTTCCATGAAGAGGGATACAATCAGAGAGAGAGAGAGAGAGAGAGAAAGAGAGAGAGAGAGAGAGAGAGAGAGAGGAAGAGAGAGAGCATGAAAGAGCATTTACAGCGGCAAAGTTGAGACAACTATTGGCAACATTTTTTGTGCTAGCAAGATTGCATTTACACACAGTGCAAAAATTGAAAACAAAAAAAAACAAACAAAAAAAGAAACAATAAAACACAAATACTATCAGATTTACACTTTAAAGGACAACGTAACCATGTTTAGGCAGGCGTGTTGTTGGAGACAGAACAACGACCGCCTGTTGGATTGTGACAAAATTTCCTCTCTCATCCAAGATGAAGCTCTACCCTACTGGGGGAGTCCATACAAAAAACATTAAAGAAATCTCTTTAGAGCGTCTGATGGGAGTGGTAAAGAAACATGTCAATCATACAGGTGCATACACAAAAAAAATGCACCATCATTTTTTTCTTTTTTTTTTGTCAAACACAACTTTTAGTACAGATGTTTTACAACATGAATATATAATATATATATATTTTTACATACATTTTCCAAATTTTTTATCAGAAATCCATAAGATGTTAGAGTTTGTTTTTAGGGCTAGAATTTGATAGCTTTCTGTCCCTGCGTTGGTGAGGTGTTGTTTTGCTGGGATGATGGGTAATAAATAAGGGCTTTTCTCTGAGCTAGCAGAGAGTGGGGCTCTAGCTGAGAACATTAAAGCTAGTTTAAGGCAGCGTCCCTGTCAGCCAATAAGAAAAGAGGAACTGACGAGAAAAAAAAAAAAAAATCCTAAACACAAAATATTACATGATACAAAATAAAATAATGGCATCCATTGTCCAGCCAACGCAACACAAAAAATAAAGAAATTGTACAAATTCACAAAGCATCATTTATCTTACAGATCTGACCAATATTTATCAAGAGTTAGATTGTTTAACCACGAAATCCCTTTTTAAAGGAGAACACCAGTGCCATTCAGAGCAACAGGCCGTTTACCTCTGTCTGCGTCCAGCTTACATTCCCCCAGCCGATCTCCACAGCACGCTGTTTGTTAATTAGATCGTTTAAACTGTTGTTTTCAGAATACAAACATCACGGCGTTAAACCAGTTTGAAAAGCCAAAACAGAAAATCCGACCAGACCAAACGCAGGCTTCATGTTTACGTCACGTGATGAGATTATCTCTCTCTGTAGAGGTTGTTTTTTCATATTGTACAAGAACGAAGGGCAGGGAACGGCTTCTTCAGAAGAAGGAAAAGAACGCCTGTAATCTCCAACTATGCTGACGGGGTGCAGACACCAGAGAGGAACCCG
>OMLB01021872.1:2395-14151 GCA_900302555.1 Myripristis jacobus
CATATGGGACAGCACTCTGTGTACCAGGAGATTCAGACAATCCCCAAAAAAATATACAAAATGTGATTTTATATACTTGATGTGACCGAGAAATCACCCGACATTAGCTGAGCTGTCCCGCTGATATAAACACCTCCCATGTGATACACCAAGTAATCAGGGAAGCAGTGGAGGGTAAACACATAAAAGTCAATTTATACTTTTTTATGTTGACATAAATCCTAATGAGTGTATCAGTATAATCTGATCAGAGTTATGAGTTTGTTACGTAACAGCAGTTGCCAGCTAAGTTCAAAAGGTAAATATGTGGTGGGAAAAGTGCAGGTCACAGTAAATGTGTGTATGCTGATCATCTGTTTTGTTTTGGGTTTTTTTTGTCATTTAAAGACAAGTAGCAGATCTGTTTAGCCTATTGTATGCTGGATACACTTAATTTTTTATGTGTCTGTGTATGTGTGTGTGTTTGTCTACCTGAAGCCTCTCCTACAGCCTCTGTAGTTTAAAGGAGCCTGTCCAGTGTCACTGACTTAACCGCACTGTCCTGAACTAACCTAAACACACACACACACAATTGTCTCTTGTCCTTTTAATTTCATGTGTTACATGATGAGCCAAAAATATGCACTTCGTGGGAAAAACACTTCAGTTTCTGCTTATTTATGTTTGAAATGATTAGACAGTTATGAGAGAAGACGTGTATGGAAAATTTAATTTGTAAAGCATGGAATAAATGCGCTTGTTATGTATACCTGTGTGGGTGTGTCTGTGAGTTGGCTGCCTTAGGAAGATGAAATTGGCAGTTAAATCAATCAATCAAACAATTATTCAATCAATCAGTCATTCTCTCCCAGACGTGCTCAGGTCCTTGGCAGTGTGTAGAGGTGTGTCCTGGCGAAGCGGCACCAGGGGACGGTGGTCTGGTTGACAGGATGAGTCGTGGTCAGTTCATGCATGACAGTCTCCCTCTGCTGGTCTGGTACTGAATTACAAGCGTGCCATTTTGCTTTTTTTTTTTTTTTTTTTTTTTTTACTTTGCCATTGTATCATTGTACATCAAAGAGCTGTGTGTCAAAGATTAAGTGTAAGCCCAGATGTTTGTGTGTGCCTGTGTGTGTGTGTGTGGTTTTTTTTTTGCCATGTTTTGGCTGTATAGATTCATACATTCATACATTGTAATAGCAAAACAAACACTTGTCATTCAGTGAAAATGAGACATGCTCTTTTTTGACATTTTATTGTGCTAACTGTGGTACAAAGGAAAGAGATAGCTATTTTCCACATACATGTAAACTATTGTCAAACAATGTAAATGCCTTTCCTTGTGCATTTTTGGGTCCATGTGAAAATCTGGACACAAAATCTTTTTTTGAGTTCAGCACCTTTCTGTTCTTTAAGGGTTGTGACAGCCGATGCTGGGACACTATAGGGTTACAATGATAACTACAGTACCTCAAAAGCTAACGAGGAAAGCAACTAAATCAATATAAGGACTGTTCCACTGATAGGGAATAATTTATAGCATTCAACATTCAAAAAACACAAACTACTCAACAAGTAGTACCCAAAACAATAAAAAAACAACACAGAATGAATCATGCAGTCAAGTTTGTTTTTCCTTTAAGAAGTCAAAATCCAAACAGGTTTTGTATTTCCATTTTTTCTGGTGAGTGACAACAGCAGATTAAAAAAAAACAAAAAAAAAACAGCAACAACTAAATTTAACAGAATGCTTACCTGGCATTAAAACTGTTAAACTGAGAGCAATCACAACAGTTAACACTATGGGATGAGGGCTTTCGCTGGCATTAACATATTCAACAGTGGCACTTCAGTGCTGGGGCTGATGGCAATTACATTATAGTTCCCAGGTTTATATTCTGGCTCCCTTAACTGTAACATTTAACAATGATAAATAACTTGCTCTATAAGTAAAACATCTTAAACGCTACTGTGCTATTTGTATATATAAATATATAGGCTTGCATTTTTTCCTCTCTACTTCGTAAAGCTTATGAAATAGGCATATTTTTTTCTCTCAATAGCAGTAGCAATTTAATTAAGGTTCAGCCCTTTTCCTCTTATGAACACCCTCCAAATGAACAGGAGGACAGAGTTTGACTACCCCCTTCATTGAAAACACAAATTCAAGAAGCAGAGGTCATTATAGAAAGGGATAAAATTCATCCTAACACTAGCATTCAGTTTTTAAGCTGTGAATGTTCCTGGGGATTTCATTATAATTATTATATATTATAAAGCATCTACCACAAACAAGGCAGGTCACATTAAATCCCAAAAATGTAATGTAACTCTATGAACATTTGAGAACACTGCAGCCCCTCTAATGCTCTAGTTATAAATGTAGTTGAGAAAACTACAACAGTTAGAATATGTAAGGGGAAACTGCAACTATTACAGTACATTGGCCATGGAAAGCAGTTGTACTGCCTGACTATTTTAGTGCCTCCTTAACCTCAGCTATGCCTTGTAACATGAGGGCTCCAGACAGCCAGTTTTATTTAGAGGCGACAGAGTCCTGAGTGGTGTCCTGAGGAGGGCTTGGTGCTGGTGGGCTGTTGCTAAACAACAGCTTCTTGAGGATGTCAGCGTAGAAAGGTCCATACACAGTCTTGTTGTACTTGACCAGGGAGATGAATTTTGCTCCCAAAGATGCCAGCTCAGGCGTGATGGCAGTCAGGCCTGCAGGCACCTGTTCAAGTTTGGTCTGGGGCTTGGCGTCAAAGATGAGAGTAGTGAAATACTGCTTCACACGTTCCTCTGCAGCAGACAAATCAAGATCAAGAGACAGAGAACAGAGAACAGACAGAAAAGTGAGTTTAGAAAATCAGTTTAGGTTAGGGCATTCTGCTCTTGAGACCCTCAACTTCACAATTAAGCTGATGCATACTCTTCTTCAGTTACATTTTATTTTTGATACAGGGCAAGACTCTCAAAATATGCTTTCAATCACACAACCGCCAGGGCTGCTCACTGCAGACAGTGATAAAATATCTTACCGACAAGAGTACGGATAGAGTTGTCCTTCTGGGAGATGCTGCAGATCTGACCTGTGAGGGTGGCTTGCAGTGCTGGGGTCAGTGCAGGGTAGCTCCTCTCTGTCAGAGACTTGTTGAGCTCAGAACAGATCTGTGCACTGACATCTTCGAGTGCTTCTTGCATCTTAAAATGCCTACAGGTAATTAGGAGGAGAGGAAGAAATGAGGATTGAGATGCTGCTTCAGGCTAAATTTTCTGACTGTTCAATAGCTATGTTAATATCATACAAATTTTGCATGTATAGCCTTTGTGTATGAGTATGTGTGTGTGTGGCCAGTTATTAGTGATCACATGGTGTCTGCATGGATTACATGCACACCTGACAGCAAAATGCAATATATATGCTGACATCACAATTCTCTTTCCCCAACAAAACACTGACTGTTGCACACATCACTTCTCTGTGTATTTGCATATCTCTTTCTATGTCTATACGTCAGGGTAAACAGCCTGTCTGCCTTGCTCCCTATCCACACACACCTGCCAGTAAAAAGTGTTCCGGATGACCAAAGTTTACACAGCAGCTAAGTAAACAGAAATCGACTTTAGAACACAAATCAAACAAGGGAGTAAATCAAATTCTTCAGGATTCTTGTGGATGGGGAACAAGAGATTGGGTGCTGACTGACAATTTTACAGAATGTAAATATTATGAGTGAATAAGGTTCATTTGCATTTTGGTGAGGGACAGAATTCAGATTTCTGTGTGGCCATACAAAACCTAAACTGCCTTTCAGAAAACCTTTGCTGTGTGATAATGAATATGTTGATTTCAGGGGTGGGAAAGTGAACTGACGGGTTGTGCATTCCATCCAGCAGCACACTGGTCATCTTCTTAAGACGGTCAGACAGCGAGGGCAGGCCCTGGATGGCTCCTCCAATGGCACTGTAGACAATGAGCAGCACCTCATTCACTGCCTGACATTGCTGCAGCTGCTGCTGAATCTCCCGCAGGCGCAACTCATCAGTCATCAGGGTCTGGAGGGAACCCAAAAAACAATGTGTCAGTGCAATTAACAACAGCTTCAATTAGATTTCTGTGTTTAAAATGGTCTTGTCAGTAAAAGGGAAACAAAAGTCAGATGAAATCATTCACCTCAACGAATGTTTGATGATAACCAAGATATGCCATTATAATCTGCTGAGAGTTACTATTTTAGAGTGAGGAACAGGGGACTGAAAGCTTCCAAAAAAAGTTACAAAAGCAAAGTGCTCTAACTGCTATTTTATTTGTGAATATAAAGTGAACCATGATCTGGTGTGAGAGATCAGCGCTGTCAGGATGTGTTAGTGTTCCACTTAACTGCAGCTTATACAGTGTCTTTGACATCTTGGCTCCATTCCTCTTACACAAATAACTAAGTTGGCTGGATGACTCTATTTGTTAATTGACACAAACCAGTGAAAGAAAGAAAGACAGAAAGAAAGAAAGAAAGAAAGAAAAAAGAATACAAAGCAAACATAAGAGGGCTAATTAAACCATTTTTGGGAAGGGCATACTAAGATCCTTGATGTTTGAAAATACAGGTTTAGTCTAATAATTTCCACAAAGAACAGAGTAAATAGCTTACCTATGAAGGCTACAATGATGCAATATATGCGGTACATGCTAATCTATTCTATTTTTGGCATTTACCCATATTTTTTGCATGCTGTCTCACCTGGCAGTCTGGCAGTGTTGCATTTCTCAGTGAAAATATGTTTTTGTTTATATCAATTCAACACCTGTGTTCAAGGACTGTAGTTTAGTTTGGTTTAATAAGTTTTTTATGCATCTGCATGCAGTAGCAATTGGATCTCTTCTAAACTAGACAGCAAATTATGACAGAAATTTCACAAATTAAGAGCACAGAAATGAACAGGTGATGAAATTGCTCTCACACACGCTCACCTCAGGCAGTGGGTGGCTATTGTAGTCCCAGGTGAGGATGCGGAGGAAAGCATTGTTGATGACCGTGAAGGGCCCAGGCCACGGCCTCGGTTCCTTCCCCTGGCTGTTGCTCTGCTCTGTGGGATTTGTAGCCGACAGAAGCTCTTCCAGAGAGGACTTGATCCAGGTAGTAGTGTGGTCCAAAGCTCCTGAGGAAGTTTAGCACCATCACGATGGTCATACAGGGTTTGCGCTTAGAACTCCACTTGACAATCGACAGAATAATAATAATGTTCTCAACAAGTGGAATTCAATTCAAGTGATTTTTTTCCCTCTTTTTTGTACATTTTGTGCATTAGTGGTGTTCTGGCAGTCTGGCAATATTTCACTTTGATAGAATATTCACTGGAAAAAAATTCTTATACAAAACATATTTTTTCTTTTAGACAGATATAATTTATTGAAATTACACCGAAGTTTCAGCTTGATAGCAGAACATTCACTAATGTGTGAAGGTTGTGCTGCAGAAATGGTAAAATCCATTGAGACCTAGAAAGATGCAGATGTCCTTTCTGCTTTACCTGGTGTCTTGTCCAGGATGTTCTGGAATGTGGCCCTCTCGTATTCAACACCTTCCTTCTGTAGTACAAGCCTCAGACTATCGATGGTTACATTTACCATGTCCATCTTCATCAGGTCCAGCACACGGAAGATTTCCCTGGTGTGTGGAAATAAGAAAGCCACTGTGATTGACTTACTTTTTAATCCAACCCTCAATTACTTCCATGTTGATAGGCTCCATTTAGAAACATTGATTAAGATGATTTTGCAAATATCCTTTGATTGTAGATATTCACAATTTTCAAAAATCATATACCAGACATCACTGGTACGTTCATGGTGCAATCACTTCTCAGAGGAAAGAGATTTGATGAAGTAACTAAATATGAAAACTCATTTATATACTCTTGCAGGTATGTTGTGAGTTGTTGTCATTTCTTGTTGTCAGTGCAAAATTTTCACAACCACCTGAAAAGTGTATTTGATGATCTTAGCATTGAAATGGTTTTCAAGTGTTTTAATGTACACATGTGTACAAGTTAGTCATGTAAGCTGATTGGATGATAAGCAGTGAGGGCAACAACACTGCTACAAAGCTGCTCAGGCCCTCCTAGCTTACTTGAACAGTGCCACGATGTTGTCTGTGCTCTCTCGGAGCTTCTTGACTTCCTCATCCCTCGCTGGCGCACACATCTTGCCCATGGTGGTGATGATGTAAGAGGCAAGCCCCTGGATGTCCACAGCGTCATTGTCAGCCTGCTGACGAATCAGGTCCATGTCCAGGACCTCCATGATCTGCGTACGCATCCTATTGGCACCCGGATTAAGGAATGACAGCAAGATCTATGCAATTGGGAAAAGGATTTAGTGTTTTAAAAAGACCTAACAACCTCAAAATGAAAAAATAAAAAGTGAGAGTTCGTAATGTGTTGATCATTACTCATTTCAAAAATGATGTAACTGCTGTGCTTACTTCCCCCTGGAGCAGTGATTCTCTGAACTACTCTTAGTTTATGCTACTTTTCTGTTTTCCACCAGAATTGGTATTTTGCATCCTCCCTTGTAATCATTACTGCATCAGATAAAATATCTGCAGATGGTAAATGTAAGCAATATGGGATGATAACTTATGTTCTTGTTATGCATTTGTTCAACAAAATCAAAAATGTGGAAATATTTCCAAATCAAGAAACAGCACCTAGGCTAGACTAATAGGGAAATATATTGTTGATGAAATTTAAAGGAAGGAATGCACAATTAACAACCTATTTTTGGATTGGTACATGACATTATAATCTTATTGCTTGAGTTGAAGCAGCAATTCATTCCAGTAAGAAATACTACTAGTGTAATGCAGTACTGACTCATGTGTTACCAACACTGGTGAGTGCTGCTATACATTCACTGTACAAAACTTTAGGGACACCTCATGAAATAATTTAATCTCTCATTTGTATATATTGGGCTCTTAATTATTTCCTAAACCTTATTAAATCTATAACAATCACAAAGATGTAGATAAAGAGAGGGAATTAGATAGGGGTTTTAATCTTTCAAACAAATGTGGCTGGTGTGGAACAGGCTGTAACTCATAAGAAAGATCCCCCTAACATTTGTTCATGCAGTGTAATCAAGTCATGAATGATTTTATTAAAATATTCAATACAGCTGTGAAGAGCAGATCATGTGAGCTGACCTCTCTGATCTCCTCCAGTAGCCGGATGGCTTGTTGATACTCAGGCGGGTCGTCATTCAGCTCTGATTCCAGGATATCCCAGAAGGCTTTGTGAAGATTATCTTTAACTACCTTGCATAAACTGAAAAAGACAAAATGGTGACTATCACTAGTTTAACCAATCCTAACATATATCCTACCATTCCTCTTCTTTTGAAAAAGTCAGGAAAATCCCTTTATCCTGCTTTCCTTTTTCCTAACATAATGCTTTCTGTACCTATCTTGCATCAACCAACAAAGACTGGGGCTGACAAATTCAAGTCATGCATAATGAATTCTTTAGTCTTACTCAAATTACACTGACAGTGACTGGCAGAACATGAGACTTTTGGCCTGTCATGTACCTCAACATGCCAAAAGCTCGCTCACACAAAGTAACCAGTGAACACAGTAACACAGTGCAGTGGAAATCTCTGAAGACTGCATCCATAATGGAGCATGGAGCATGGAACATCAGGTCTATTATCAAAACATCCGAGGGGCTGAAAAAAGTCATTCATGGCCTCAATGGTTCTAGAAACCTGCTAGTGTAGTCTAATAGATGTGCGGTGAAGGTTGTGCATCAACATAATTTTACCTCAGTTTATACAGCATTTTTGTAAAGCCCCTGCCTGCTAAACAGTTACTTATAACTTAGCTTCACTGATAAACTGATGAAACATTAGCAAGATGTGAAGAAACGAAGATGCAAGGTTTTTCACCGTGTGACCACTGTACCAGTTCTGAGGTAGGTTGACTGACTCCAAGTGGAAGCCATGGTTGACAGTGATCTCATGGGCCAGTCTGAGGTTGCACAGCTCCCTGGCACAGCCCATGACCTCATCCAGGGTTATGGTTTTAGGTGGGCTGGCTGTAGGAAGGAAATATTGACCAAGTGCTGTTAACAGATCAAGAAGATCCCAAACAAAAACATGGCAGAGTAAAAATGGACTTTTGGAAAGGTACAATGACAGTTACAGGGCTGCTATACTTGGAAATTTTTCTGACACCGATATAGGCCCCTTCTATCAAAAATGAAAACATTTGTAAATGCAGTTTTCCTTTGATATAGCAGGCAAAACTCTAAACTTTCTCTGTTAAAAATGACCTGAGCCAGCAGCAAAGCCTGACAAGCTGTTTGATGCCTTTGGGTGCTTTAAAAACATCATCAGCACTTAACAAATTAGCCACTGCAATCAATACTATTTTTCAATGAATTGCCTCAGGCAATGCAGTGACCAAACCAACCAAGAGGCACTATAGCTACACATCCCATGTCTTGCTGAAGTTCTAAGTGTTTGCAATTTTCTTTCTTTGAGCAAAACCCCTGCAGTAAGGATCACACAGAACAGTGACGGAGTTAGAATGGCAACTTTTGAGTTACACAATTCAGCACTATACATCAAACCCAAGGTTAGGGAAAAAGATGGACAAATAAATGAAAAAAATCTGCCTAAAGTCACTGATCGAGGTTATGCAGAGAGGAGAAAACAGGGTGAGGGGTTAAACTCACAGGACGGCGTGCTGTGCTTGCTGGAGCAGTCACTGGTAAAGCTTTCACGGGAGCAGTCCACGTCGCTGGCCGATGTCATGCTGTCACAGCGCTCTGATGATGATTCCACATCACTGCCTTGATCCTCACCACTGGATGTGGAGGCAGGTCGCTCATCATTTAGAGGCATCTTGGGCTAGACCTGTGTGGGAGAAGGTGGTTGTAAAACTTCAGCTTATGGAACCACTAATTTTACTGATTAGGCTATGGAACTCTTAGGCCATGTCCACATGAAGCTGGGTAATCCAAAAACACTGTTTTGCCCTTCCACCCACATTATGCTCCACAAGCGTTTCACACTGTTTCAGACTTCTCCAAATGTTTTTCCACACTGTCACACCAAAAAACACAGAGTCCCCTCTGTGCATGTGAGCATCTACATATCTTTAGAGTTTATGACTCTTTTTTCTGAATTTTTGTGTAGACAAGTAATTCTTGGTTCTTTTTCTTGAGAAGTGAGCCTGTGAGCATGTGTGTGAATTAGTATGTGTGTGTGTGTGTGTGTGTTTGTCTGACAGAGAGAAAGAGCAATATTTTTCAGTTTGCAATAGTTTTTGTTGCTAGGCAAGATAACAGACTGGAGCAAAAATACCAAACAAGCTCAATAAAACAGCTGGTTAGCCAGTCACCGTGGCAACAGAGAGACGGTTGCCCTGTTGCACAACTCCAAAGTATGATCACCTTTAACACTCATAAAGCGGCTATGGAAACATACTTGAAGGAACTCTTTACAATGCAGTGTGTGGTCATTGCAATGGAGTAAACAATGTGATGCAAATTCAGGATGCAAAAAACCCATTTCCATAAGAAGGTTTAAACAACAGCCTGTACTCCTTGGGGACAAAAAGGACATTGTGTTTTGGCCTGGCTGAGATCACATGTATCTCCAGGGCAACATGGTGCAACAGTGAGCCTCTCAACCGTCAAAATGATCCAGTTACACCTCACTGCCATGTCACTGTGTGGTCTCTCCTTATTATGAGAGGCTCTGCCACAATGAACATAAGGAAAAATAAAGCAAAAACAACCTACAGCCCAAATGAGTGAGGCCAGTCTCAACAGCCTATTCTGCTGTAGGAACACACAGACATCTATCATTAACAATGTTAACAGAAATCCCAATTTAGTAGTAATGTAGTAATAAATGATATTTGCTCTGTTGTGTCTCAACAAGATAGATCACATGGATTCATATTCTTACAAATAAAAAATAGATGTTTAGCTGAATAAATAATACCACTAAAACGATTCGTTTTTCTACAGTGCAGTAGGCTTGTGTTTTTCTATTACCTCACTGCCATGCTGCCTGCAGGGTGACCCGTGGGTGTTCCTGTTCCTGGTCTCAGTTATCTCCTGCCAAAAATGAATGCACTCCCTTGCTGCTCTTTTGGTTTAAAGATAGCGTGAGGGCACGGGTGCTGTCTGTGACTTCCCTGTATAGCCTACATGCTCCACTGCTGCGTCCAAAGCCTGTTTATTACATCATCCACCAGACTTGACAGCTAGGTCACAGCAAAGCAGCAGGCCAATTTTCAGAGATTATCTTAAGTGATGGCTCCAAAGGAGTCCAGAGAACTGATTAAGGATTAGGTCTCCTCTGTCATCTGCTGCTTTCCTCATGAGAAGACCTCTTAAGGTAGTTCAAATATTAGGCAACAGCACGGCATTTGTACAGATCAGTGGCATTCATTTTCAACACTCTGTAGAGAGGAAAATACATTTCAGTTCACAACATATCTAAAAGAATATCCTTAACACATTACAGCAAGCAAACAATATGTTTGGCATGAATGTCATCTACATGAACAACTCGTTTTGTGCCATTTCTAGGATTCTAGGCAACCAAATATAGAGCCCTACTGAACAAAACTGTTTTAAAATCTTGGACAAAAGCGTGTACTAAGGTCTTGGGTTTAGTAATATACCTGACACTGATTTCTTTTGTCTTTTGAATATAGGACTGCGATAGAATTTGACTTCGGGATTATGTACCTATGATTAGACTCATCTTTGCTATGAACATAAAGTAAACAAAGAAGTGGACCAGAGGGTTGGACAAACTCGCAGGCAGTCTCCTTATTGGTCGAGGCAGCTGTCGCTAAGCGCTACAAGCAAATTCTTTGGTTATACTGCTGTGCACATGGATAAAAAAAACATACCCACACACGCGTCAGGGATGGGTACACGTGATCTAAGCTGCAGAAACAAAACAAGAGCCTCCAAGCCTCAGCCAGTCCAAGAAATGCATTGAAGCTAGCGAAATCCCAAATAACCCTAACGCCAATGTAAATACTGTACACGCTCGTATTCACTGTCAGGGTCGCAAAGAGTCACCATAACAATTTCCACAATGGCGACGGCAACATAATACTAGCTTAATGAGTTAGCCAACAAACCACTTTCGAATACAAATCATGACTTTGTTGTCATTAGGAGGTTTCAAAGTCATTTTAACCTTAGCATTCGCGTTTACTAGCTAGCTGTAGCCTTCGTCGAGTAAATTCAAGTTTCCGTTCTCAAAGCGAGATGGACTGACTTTGAGGCAAACTGACCTGAAAGTTAGCCAGCTACAACGACAAACGACTGTCTTTACATCAAAATTAGAGTCAAGGGTGTTGTTCTGGAGCGACTTTTACCTCATTCAAGTCTCCGTTAAAGGAGACTGGCACCGAAAATAGCTCAATTGTGAGGGGGACAGCCGTTGACGTCCTGTGCGGCGCCTCACTCCGTTTAAAGGTCCGTGTTGCCCCAGCTGGCTCCCAGGGCGAACGGGACAAACCATCCCGCATGGAGGAGGGGGGGACAACCACGAAGCAAATACACATTGTGAGTAGACCACCTGATTGAACGAATATATATTTACACATGAGAATTTTAAATGGCACACAATTGCATTTGGGTGGGGAAATATGGTGCGGCGTGTCATCATACTATATTGATCTGAAATGGTACGCTCCGCTCTACTTGAAGTGGGACATCTTTTATCGGATATGACTTCAGTT
>OMLB01021873.1:2396-7396 GCA_900302555.1 Myripristis jacobus
TCCCCCCATTAAGATTAATGATAAGTTAATAATAATACGGCAGCAGTAGCCCTGCTCCCACTGTTGTTCTCGCTCCCTCTTCCTTTTCTCCTCACCTTTCTTGAAATGGAGGAGCAGCAGAAATGGAACGGCGGCTCACATATTCTCAAATGCCAGTGGGAAATAGCAGAGTATACCTCTTTAAAACACACACGTCTCCAAAACCTTCCCGAAGAGGGAATTGTACATATTTTTACTCTAAACAATGAGAAACTCTCATCATTGAGGGATTTTTGCATAGAAATCTGCCTGACATGACTGCATTTCTGCATTTTATTTTGCCAACAAATACGGAATTATTTCAATACTCATCTAATAAAGACATTTAAATTTTTCAGCAGCAATTTATAGTAAAAGGTATGAATAAGTTAATAAGTAATTTGATATTTATTCATTAATTTTGAATAGGTAACTAATAGGCAATTGATCATCAGCTTATTTACATACATTTACAGTGTACAGATTAATCATTTGTTAATGACATACTGTAATATTAATGTATTGCAAAAAACTGAAGAAATTCAATCAATAATCATAATTACCTCAGTTGATCATTGGTTAGTCATTTGTTATTATCCAGGTTAAACACCTTTAAAGAAAAAGATATTTGTAAATGATAAAGAAAACTGGACGCTGTCTAAATTAGAAGTGAGAAAAATAATGTTTATTTATATATTCCATATCACAAATGTCAAGTTCTTGATTTATACTTGCTGCCCATGTGATACAAATAATTTGTTCAAAGATTTTTAAGTTCTTAATCAGATATTGCAAAGTGATTCATTGGAATAGTAGCAGATTACGGTCACAGAGGATTCAATTTGTAACAGTTATAACAGGCATATAAAGGTACTGATTTATTGATATGTCTCTCTCTCTCTCTCTCTCTCTTTGTCTCTCCAGTCCCAGGTTTTCCCTACCCAGCAGCCAGTGCAGCAGCAGCGTACAGAGGGGCCCACCTACGAGGTCGGGGACGGACCGTCTACAACACATTCAGGGCGGCCGCTCCGCCTCCCCACATCCCGGCTTATGGAGGGTGAGCGTCCTCTCCCATCACTCTCTCTCTCCCCCTCCCTCTCTCTCTCTCTCTCTCTCTCTCTGCCCTCCTCTCCTCAGCCTCTCATTTTCTCCTCTCCCCCTCTCCTCTTTCCCTTTTCAATGGCAAGTCCTAACTAGCGGCGTTGAGCGTCGGCAGAGCAGTGCATGCAGGCCTTGCCTCACAACAGTAATGTGCTCCCCTCTTCCACAGCATGCAGACTCGACCAGTGGGCATGTTCCAAGACGTGCCCCTTTGCACGGACTCATGAGAAATGACTGTCAATTTGCTCTTGTACTGTGGGGCTGGAAGGCAAGGTTGTGCTGATGGTGGAGTGGGAGGTCCTGTTCTTGGTGGACACTTTTGCGGTCTTACCAGTTGCCCAAAAAAACAACAACAAACAAAACAAAAACAGACCTCCCAGCGCCACCGTGAGCCCCAGCCGGTCCTCCGTGGTTGGATGCTCTTGAGACAAGCTAACAGTAGCCGTGGATTGTGGGCAGTCAGATCTGATTGTCATGATTCTGTTGGTTTCCTTTATTTATTTCGCTCTTTATGACTGCAAGCAAATGGTCACTAAGGAGGCTGGCTGGAAGTTCATAAAGTTCACGATCGGATTGGAGTTTTTTTTTTTCTCCTGCTGATCGCTATTAGTGACAAAGAGAGCAAGAGGTCAAAAGGTCACAGACGGCTGCACATCATGCTCGCAAGCGCTCTCATTAGCTAACCTGGTTCTTGTCCCTCGTTCTCACATAACCGAGTTAGCTGGATTAGTTCGCTGACAGTTTGACATAATCCCGGGATTTTTCAGTTCTTCAAAGCAAGTTTAAGATTTAGTCTATCTTGTTACCACGGCAACAGCTCCTTTAAAAACCTCAAACCTGCAGATTCTCAGGTTTAGTCAGAGTTAGCAGGATTAAGACCATACATTTTTAAGCTTCCCCTGTTCATGAACTCATGCATGGCTGCATTTTTCTTCAAAAGGAGCAACTAGATAAAAGTGCTATTAGATGTGAATAATTATATTTTTATTAGAAAAGAACAAAGGACAAAGATCCTTTGTCAAATGAAAAACAAATATTAAAATAATTTACACAATTATATACACAAAATAAACACTGACACCCTCAAGTTGCCTTTTAAAAAAGACAGTTTCAGTAAAATAATAATTTAAAAAATAGAACTAATCTAAATTAGTTTGGTATATCAGTCACTGAAACTGATAAAATTCACTCTTAATGTGTCTGATTGCATGTATGAAATCCCGAGGCAGAGTTTAATAAATTTACCCTGATGGAGATTTGTCCTTTCAACAAAAATGAAACACATCTGAAATGTACTAGCATCACGAGCACAAACTGCACACTTTGAAATCTATTTAGTTGAGTGAGCTGAAGTTAGGATTATTGAATTCAGTGAAAACTTACATACAATTGATATAGGCTAATCATGTAAGCAGAATGAAATATATACTGTATATATTTTTTTAATATTAGTTTAACTGTGATGCAGCGTGAGCTTTAGATGCAGCCTATTTACACATCAATTTTATCTGCTGGTTTCTCATTTCCGAGGTTGCAGCAGTGAAACATGCATCTGTCTCTTTATGTCACAGCACCATTCAGCCAATCAGACGCCTGCTGATCCTGGTGTCCACTTTCTACTCGGCTTCACTTTATTTCAAAACAAGAGCACGCAGCTACTCAGGAAGATTAACCAATCAATCCGCCAAACTTCGCTCAACGAACACAGTTAGCCGGATGAGGAGCAGCCAGATAAATTCAACTCAATTAGATTAGATTATCTTGGATCTGTCAAGCCACATATGAAAAATGGGGCTCAAAAGTAACAAAGGGTAAAACAACCAAAAAAAAAAAATGGACAAGAGAAAGTGATTGCTGTTCTTGCTGTTGAAGAAGGGAGTGAGAAGCCCGTTCTGAGACAGAGGATGTGGCTACAACACAGTTTTATTATCGTCCAAGGTTACTGCCCAAGTAGTGCCAGTTTCAGTGGCTGTTCTTGCCTTAATAAGACGCAGGTACAGCTGAGACATGTTGAGCTCAGGGCTGCATGACAAAACACACCATGCACTGAAAACCAAAAGGCCCAGGCTGCCTCACAGAGATGTGATCGCAGCCTAACAGAAGCTTGTAAAGCACGGGCTCTCGCGCTAACAGCAGTGCATCTGCCTGGCGGAGGGAGTGGCAGGGTTTTGGGTGAACACTTGGGCATGGTCTTGACAAAGAGATATGCAGTACAGATTGTAGTTTCATTAAGGCTGCTGCACTGTTTAATTGGCCTGGCGGCAGTCATATGGTGAATTATTAATGTGGACTGTGATGTATTTTTATTAGAAACGTCCGTCTCGGGGGGGCAACGAGCCGACTCCAATTGAAATCCTGTGCCAGAGCTAGGGAAGGTGTGTGTGCATGTGTGTATTGATACAATTTATTTCCCTATCTTTCTGGAGACCTGACATGACAACCTATCAATAAGCCGATGCGTGCAATTCTCAGCCCAACGTGGATGCTACATAACATGGCTGCGGTCACACGGAACACATTTTAATGACCGAGATGGGAGGACAACACCCTCCGGGCCGCCTTGACATTTGAGATGTTATAGATTATCAAAGATAGAACAAATGGTCTCAAACCAGTCTAATTGCTGGTGAAATTGGAAGCTTGCAGCCGACGTGGAGTCTGCCGGGTCTCGGAGGAGCTTTTAACATTAAATGCGGCTCCGTCACAATGCAGCTCTCTGCTGTAGTATTGGCTGTTTTTATCAGAGGCGAGATGTGCACCGCTCACTCTCTCTCTCACACACACACACATACATGTAGACAGAGCATTTGTAACCGCACCTCTTTAATTATGGACATATGGTGCTTTCATTCCATGAGATGGAGATGCTGTCACTGACCATGAATGAGACAGCGTATGGAGCAATGAGATAATGATTGTTTCAGCCATGGTGTTAGAGCTAATCTGCAGCAGTGGCCGTTGTTGTGTGAGGCACCGCAGGCCACAGTAGAAACTTTGGCAGCGTTGTTCAGTTCCAAGATGTTATGATAAGCTTCTACAGCTAGATTACTTTACTTCCATATATATATATATATATATATATATGCCAGTTGCATTCAGTAAAGCAAGTAATAGATTAAAAACTACAGTTCACCCATTTTGAAAAATGTGATCAATGTTATGTAGATGCAGTAATGGTGCTATCTTGCTCTCATTGTTACTGAGTGCTGGATACTGGCTGGATGCTCCAAATACTAACTGTTAGCCTCCTGCTATTAAGGTAGACTTCCACCC
Source organism: Myripristis jacobus (assembly GCA_900302555.1). NCBI lineage: Eukaryota > Metazoa > Chordata > Actinopteri > Holocentriformes > Holocentridae > Myripristis > Myripristis jacobus. The sequence continues at coordinate 6,789 of OMLB01021873.1, forward strand.
AGCTGGATAATATCGCATTTAGTCAAATCCCCCAAATGTAAAATACTTTTTTTTCAACTTTTTCAACTGTAACATGGCTAACAAAAAGGATATGCTGCTTCCTAACAATAAATAACAGATAGTGTACACATAAAGCCTCTGAAAAAGATTTTTACTACATGGTATTTTGTCTATAGCTAAACATGTGGATCCCATTGACTTAAAAAAAAAAAGATAAACAAAATACATTTTTTGAAATCTGAGCTACAAAGTATTTGTGTGTATTCAAAATATGTCAGTATGATGAAAGGAAATGCTCTTCCTGTTCAGCTGTGGTGCCTGACCTGAAGCCATCACAGTGAGACACTGCATGTTTGGCAGTGGTGGTTCAGATAAACCTTTGCTCTTCTGCTGAAGAACCTGCCTCATAACCCTAGCCTTGTGAGAGAGCTTTTTGGACCTCCCCAGCCTCCTTACCCAGCCCACAGACAGTGGAGAAGGAGGGTGCTTGCAACACTTCCCCATTTGGCTCCGCCTCTCTCGTGTCTGGTGTTTTTTATTTTTATTTATTTATTTATTTATTTTTGATTGAATGAACCTCTCTCTGCAGAGACAGGGGTTGGTAGTTA
>OMLB01021873.1:12396-13910 GCA_900302555.1 Myripristis jacobus
GCAACATACTGTCATCACTGTATAGTATGTAAAAAATATTAATTTCAGTTGTTGCATTTGTATGGCCCTAGGAATGTGGATGTGCTCTCTGGTTGTAAATCAAAGTGTTGTTTGTTGATATAGCTGAATGAGCTTTAGAGGTATCGACTTAGCTAACTCTAGATGATACAAGCCAAGTCAACTAAATGTTACCATCTACCATTTTTAACAGGATTTATAGATATCATTTTTGAGCAGTTACAGATTTCTAGGTTACAGAGGATTGCTGTAAATAGGGCCCCTGGCTTAAACAGTCATCTACAATGAATGCAGGCTGAAAGAGAATTTACAAGATCATTGTCATCATGTCCCAACAGGGCCAGCTAGAGGGGAACAGGGTCAATATTTGTTTGGGAAAAACAAAGCAAATCAATAAGAAGGGAAAAGCCCATTGACTTGTTTAGGTTAAGATGGGCAATCAGCTTCCCCCTCTATTGATGTTCCATTGAGTGATGCTCTAGCTGATACATCTAAGACTACCAAGAGTTTCCTTTCTTTACAGTTTTAGGGAGACAAAGCAACACTCAGTGTGTTTGCCATTTTGCTGCTTGCTGCTGTGTGTCTGTGTGGTGAAACTGCATGAACACCTGGCCTGCTTTCTTTTGGACATTTTTGGATTGTCAAGACCCTGTGGTGTGGTTGGACATGAATGTCTTGCTGTGCTCACAGTCTGATCATTGCTGCATCGCTGCACTCTATCTGATCTTGTGTGTATGCGCGTATGTGTGTGCGTATGTGTACGTGCGTGTTTGCACACAGTGCAGTGCTTAATTTGTAATGGTAATGTCCTGGACCTCTAGGAGGGGAGTGATGTGGCAGGTCTAGAGGAGGGGGGGTTCATGGATCGCATTCGACAGTACTGTGATGCTGAAACGAAACAATACTGTCATGCACTACACAACACAATGTCAAGACAAAATTCTCTCCATAGGCTCATGCAGCAAATACATGCACATATACCAGTGTGGTCCAATACAGTATTGAACAACATTACATGCAAATATCACAGGAACACAGTAAATCATGAATTACATTACATACACAACAAAAATGCAGACATCCCTAACATTTATGTCCTAGCAACATGTTCACCATGTTGATTTTAGCACAAGTTCAAGGATATGGCAGTAGAGCAAAATGTGTAGGTGAGGTTAAACACATCAGTTTTTTTTCAGGTTATTATCCAGGGTGATCCCTAAGGTTGCTTTCATACCTGCCATGTCTGGTTGAATTGTACCCCGGTGTGTTTACCCCCTTGGGGCGGTTTGTTTGGGTCGATGAGAATGCCCTAACTTAACCCTGGTATGCACCATTTTCAAACCAGACTCCGCTTGAAAACTGGTCTGGGATTGATTTCAAGCGAACTCTGGAGCGGTTCATTTTCAAGTGAAAAGGGAAACTGCGCTTACACTGCCAATTGCGGGGTTGAGAAAGGGATTCATAGATTTTTGTACCAGGTTTATATCCCTATTGAT
>OMLB01021873.1:13930-37655 GCA_900302555.1 Myripristis jacobus
ATGCAAATATCACAGGAACACAGTAAATCATGAATTACATTACATACACAACAAAAATGCAGACATCCCTAACATTTATGTCCTAGCAACATGTTCACCATGTTGATTTTAGCACAAGTTCAAGGATATGGCAGTAGAGCAAAATGTGTAGGTGAGGTTAAACACATCAGTTTTTTAATTCATGGAATGCTGAGAATCTTTGTTGGCAATAGTCAAGGCATGTTGAGTGAAGGCGAGGTTATTATCCAGGGTGATCCCTAAGGTTGCTTTCATACCTGCCATGTCTGGTTGAATTGTACCCCGGTGTGTTTACCCCCTTGGGGCGGTTTGTTTGGGTCGATGAGAATGCCCTAACTTAACCCTGGTATGCACCATTTTCAAACCAGACTCCGCTTGAAAACTGGTCTGGGATTGATTTCAAGCGAACTCTGGAGCGGTTCATTTTCAAGTGAAAAGGGAAACTGCGCTTACACTGCCAATTGCGGGGTTGAGAAAGGGATTCATAGATTTTTGTACCAGGTTTATATCCCTATTGATGCAGTCATGAATTCATGACACTGCTGAAGTAGGCTTCTACGCTGGTACCTGCATCTGATGGCAGCGTGTCAGACCGAGTCGCATCACGTGATCCTCTCATGTTACATTTCGTTAATCTTCCCATACTCCTTGATCTTCCTTTGATGTGCAGACAAAAGGAGGATGACTGTCATAAACGTTAAGGCCCATTACATTGTTCACATGTCCTTGGTTATTTCACTAGCTGCTGGTTTTCTGCTGCATTCAGGTGCAGGTTCTTTGCACTCAGAAAAAACAGAAGAATGGGCTTTCATTGTTTTGTTTTGTTATTTTTTATCCAAAGATGTCTTATATGTTACACAAAAGACACATAAGAATAGAGCCTCTTTTCTTTATGTACTTCCTTCTCTGACCAATAATAAGCAAGCACATTACTTTGGGTTACACGCCATGGTCTGCTTTTATTTGAGCTGTGTGAAGCTCAACTGAATCAAATGAATAAAGTAACATTTTATCAAACAACTTGTTAGTCCAGAGTCCGGACCATGTAGTGGCACTATTAGGTGTGAAAACAACCAAAGTATATTGAGATTCTGCTGCCTCTACTGTCTCTCTGTAGATAATGGTGGGACTGGGTATATGGCTGGAATTTATCCACAGTTCTTTGGTCTTGGAAACACCGAGCTGAAGAGGTTGTTGTTTGACCATGTAGTGAAGTTGTGAAAGGACTTTTGGTTAGCAAGGGGTGGGCTTTTATTATTGAGGATGAGCCAAGAATGGCTGTATTCTCTGTGTATTTGAAGAACATTATGATAGGGGTTTAGCATTCCTTGGTGCACAGGTGTAGAGAAATGATGAGGAGGGAGACAGTCCTGCTTGGTTTGTATTCATGTTGGAAAATTGTTGTTCAAGTTATTTTATTTTATTTTTTTTAGTTAAGTTTGGAATTGAAAATCTCTGTTTCAGAGTTACAGCTTGTGATTTTAATTGCTGTCCAGTCTTGTTGGAAAATGGCCTGGGCTTAACTGGAAGTCAACTCAATTTGCAGAAGTGTTAACTTAACTGGAAACCATTAAATGGGTTCAATAAGATATATTCCTTTAGTCTTAGTTAAAAGCCTGGCTGCAGTGTTCTGAAATAGCAGCACACATGATAAAACTTACTAGCTGAGGCAAGAATAGAGGGAGTTACAAAAGTCAGTGCAAAATTAAGATGGTATTTGCTTTCCAATTTTAGAGCCTAATCAAAAATGACACCAACATTCCTACTAGGTTTGATTTGAATGTTTTTAAGATTTGCTTGAATTGTGGAAGATGAATTTGTAAGGCCAAAGGTGGCTGCTTAAGATTTATCATCTTGTTTGTGTAGCAGACAATGTCACGACTATTTACAAAGTGTGCAGAGTGCTTTACAAAATAAGAAGCACATACAATTTTAGGGCTGAAAAGTAAAGGAATAAAATATTCAAAAAAGCTTTGAATCTTAATCCTAAACAGAGAAATTGTGAAGTGATATAATAAAAACAACAATCAGTAACTAATTAAGACAAAGCAATTTTATCAGTGTTTTTATTTTATTTTATTTTATTTTATTTTATTTTATTTTTATGACTTAAAAGACACAGTCAGTCTGCTCTCAGTCTCAGTCTGCTCGGTTTCAGTTTCAATTTTCTATGACATAACCAAAAACATGCCAGTATTATTAGACCAGGATAGGATGGTGAGATTATGGCTACATCTGGTTAAAAGTCTTGTTCTGCACCAGGTGCAGATGGGAGAGGGAACTCTGACCTTGACAAGATAAAAATGAAATGTATTAATCTGAGCAAGTCAATCTAAAAGCATAAATCACCAAGTCAAGGTCAGAAAAGGACAAGAACAACTTAATTTTAGTGCCATTCCTTGACTGGATAACTTTCTTATCAGGAAGTAAAGCTTTGTGTTGCCAGCATAGTAATGAACTGACAAGACATGTTATGCCTACAAATTAAATAACCAAGAGAAAGCATGCAGTTAGAGAACGGAACAGGGCCCAGTATGGAACCTGGAGGTACTCCACAGCTCAGCTTTGGAGTGGAAGATATAATAACAATCAATGGCATCAGAGAACAGCCTGGCAGAAGTGAGAGCTGTTTCTGTTATTCCTACATGGTCTTCTACACATCAGCTAAGATATGATCAGTGGTTTCAAAAGCAGCACTAAGGTCAAGAGGAACTGGGTTTTAACATTCATCAATATCTGCTGCTCAAAGACTAGACACTCCTAGTAATGTTGTCTCCATACTGCATTTTTGAATGGAAACAGTTCTTGAAATAAACCTTTGCTGCTTTAAAGATAAGATAATTGTCTAAATACATTTCCCCCTGGTGTTTTAGCTAAAAAAAGGCAATATGAGAGATAGGGCTATAATTAATAGCAATGGAGGGGCCCAGACAAGGCTTATTAAAAGTCTAGACAAGTGTGCATTTTAAAATAAGATGCAGCTAAAACCTAACCCCCTAGTTTGGCAGTTTTCTGGCTCAGGTTGAAACAATTCACACACCTAGATGGAGAGAGAAGGATGGGCATAACTATCTGGCTCACAGCTTGTCAGAGGCTGTTAGTCAGACATCATGCTAAAACAGCAACAGGAAGCTCTGAGATTGAAACAGCCACTCTGTCACTCATGCAGAAAACTATGACTAAGAGGTGACTGAGAAAAAAGTACAAACCAAGTATCAAACAAATAAAAGCGAATTAATACAATCATTCAAATGATTCAGGGCTGTCCAAAACAAGATATAGGCTCACCTGACTTATTAACGAAGAGGCCATCCAGTCAGCAAATAACCAGCAGGCTACTAACACTACAGGCTATTGAAGAAGTACTGTACATGGCAAATTGAAGCATAAGAGTGAAATCCAAAAGTGGCTCCTAAACAGCAGTGGGCAGTGGTGCAGGACTCACCTACGATGGCTGATTCTCCTTGCCGCTCCCCCTCCCACAGGCCAGACTGGATCATAGTCCTTCAATCAGCATCCTCCTCATCTTCACCACCAAATTCTGGGGCCAATACTGAGTGAAAGGGGAAGCGCTTTTAAAATTTAAAACTGTAACTTGTAACAAGTAACTTCAAATAAGATCCCAAAAATGCATTTCAAGGTGATTCCATTCCCCTGGTTTCATTGTTTCATAAATTAGGACCAGTCCCAGCTCCATCAAGTTTCTCTTTGCCTCATCCATCCATTTACCTCATTTGCACCTAGCTTCATTTTAGGCTTCATTTGATTGGAATAATTATTAAGTGTCTGTGTTAATGCATTTTCTTTCACTATGTCAAAACTGTTAATTCTATCCTATGTGTTAGTTCTCAATGACTAATTCTCAAAAACCCCTTTCCATAGAGCCCACTACTGTTTATTATGTACAGCAAACAATACATATAAAAGCCATTATTTGGCCAGTTTCATCCCTGTAGTCTTTTTTTGGACTCAAAAGCCTAACATTTTTACAAGTGTAGGTTTACCTGGCTTTAAATGAGCTGCTGTTACTACCACTAGCTAGTAATTACTACCACCAACAAACTGGTAATACTGCTGTGTGACTTCATGGGTACTGGATTCCACACAAATTACAAATTAAGCACTGTGTGTGTGTGTGTGCGTGTGTGTGTGTGTGGATGTGCGTGTGTGTGTATGTGTGTGTGTGTGTGTGTGTGTGCGTGCGTGCGTGCGTGCGTGCGTGTGTGTGCTTGAAATTATCTGCATATGTGTATGTATAAGCACGCACATGTTTGTTGCTTACAGTAATTGAATAGCTGATTGCAAGTGACCATAACACAGATTGCTCACACAGATCCCGTAACAAATCTAAAAGGAATGTAGACAAAAACAAAAACAAAAAATCATCAGCTGTTCTGATCATTTAAATCTTAGATGCAAGATTCCTAAACATTGTCTTTTTTAATCAGATAAATATTGGTATATGTATCACATTGTGTCGTGGAAAACGGCTTTGGAAAACAGTTTGAGGATTAGTAATAACTGAATTTGCTGCCTTTTCCTTATGTGTTTGTTCTTGTGTTCCTTGCATGTATTCGTGTGTCTGTTTCCAGGGTGGTTACGCTGCCTACAGATATGCCCAGCCTACTGCTGCCACAGCTGCTGCATACAGTGACAGGTAAGCTGGATGCCTTCCTAGTTTGTCTCCTTTTCTTCCCTTGCTCATCTCCTCTTCTTCATTTTCTTCACCCACGGAAAAGACAAGGGGTCTCATTTCTAGAAAGGTCCACTTATTGTATTTGGTCCTGCCTGGTAACATATGCAAAATAGCCAACAAAGTAGTTATTTATGAAATTTCAACTTGATGTGGAAGTGGTTGGTGCTCTTACAGGTTTATATCTGATGCCCAAACATTACCTGCTGATTAGGCCAAGGTTATTGCAGCCTTGAACTGCCTTTAACGTGTATGAAGTGACCAAAAAATATGAATGTGTTCATTCTTCAAAATTAGTTTAACAGACTTAGGATTGAGTTTGAAGTCGGCATTATGCTAAGAGGCCAATTATAGATAGTGTGCAGAAACTTACGAGTTGAGGCATGAGAAAACCAAGATTCATTTTAGACCTCAAAGTGTGTCATATTGCAGGCAGAATAAGATATTTTGTAAATATTCCATTACAGTAAACCATTAACTGATTCAGCCAATGCTGCTCTAGCTGTATTTTTTCAGACAGTGAACATTGGGCTGCCTTAACAAGGCCAGCCATTTGCAAAGCATGTTTATGTTTGTTCAAATTGAAATTTATTTGATTTATATATTCCAGGTGTGTAAGACACAGGTGCACTACCTTAAGTGAACATACACACCTTTATTCAGTTTCAGATATTTTCATAAATCAAGCACAACTTGAAAAATGATCCAACAGTTGCATGCTAGAAGCCACATTGTGGAAGTTAAAAGTAATCCAGGTTTTTTTCACTCCCCAAAAACTTTTCTTTTTTTGCCCCAAAATAGGTGGTAATTGCAATAGTTAGCTTTGTCTCAGTATGTAAAAAGCAATAAAGTACTACTTACAAACAGTATTGTATTTAGTCAGCTACCACCAAGTTACAGCAGAGTAGACTTAAGTGAAATGTTTAATTAAATGCAGCGGACTTAGTATGCAACACCAGTCATCCATTCATTTGTTTGGTTTTGTTGTGTAGCTAAAGCAGGATGATTGAAGCCTTGATCAACTAAGATCTCTATTGTCATTAAGCCAGCCATGTAGTCTGTGTTATTAATCTGGTAATGTTCAGGTGAGCATAGTCACTTCTGAATCCTGATAGGGACACACTATGCTGAGAGACTTGAACTTGAACTAGTGGCTGCAGATCACTGTATGCTATGTGTATAAGAAGACAATTTATAAGACCTGTTCATCAAAATGAATGTCCCCATCATATTAAAGCTCAATAGCTGACTGATGTGACAATTTTCAGATAAAACTTCATATTTGGCATTTCTCCCAAAATTTTCTTGTCAGGGTGGGAAAGCGTCTGAAACAGGATTTAGGACAATCATGAGATACTAAAGCTTTCCACAAAAGTCCACAGTGATAAAATGTAGAATAATGTACATCCAGCCAGTTTCCACTTCAGGTCTTACTATTGTCTTGGTTCCAACTGGGAAGTAATTTTTCAGATTCTGAACAAATTAAATTTTGGTTGAAATACTCAGAACAGTTCAAAATCAGATCTGTGAAGCAGAACAGAACCAGCTCCTTGTTGGTAGAAAAGGCATAAGTGACAGGCAGGGGGAACCAAGAGTCACTGCAGTCATCCCAAGCAGAAATTTTGAAGCCATATCAAAAGTGCTGGGAGAGCCAGCTGTGTTTTCTAGTGCCACCTCAGAATCATAGTCCCCCAGCCCATCCAAAAGGAAATGGACTGTACATAGCACGTGGACAGTCTTGAGCAGCACCAGTGCTTTGATGCCAAGTGACATAACACTGGCCTTCTGTATTATGATCTGGCATAGCACACCTCAGCATGGCTCAATGATTTAGGCCTTATTAGCATCTCTGTCACACTGTGTCACACAGTGTTACTGCTCTGTGCTGTACAGTGTCCAGCAGGATGCTACATACTGAGTGCTGGGAATGTCATGAAAAAACAAATAAAAAATGTATACATATGTATATATATCTACACTCAGTGTCCACATTATCAGGTCCACCTGTACAATCTAATTCAGTTCAGGTCAGCAGCTCTGCCATAAATTCTCCCTTTTAACAAAGTTTATAATGTTCAGTTTGTGTTGACATTGTGCAGAATGTGTACATTTAATTCTTATTATCGAGGCTGTAGTTTGCAGAGGTCTTGTACTGGACTACATTATAATGAGAAGTGTTTCTAATTGTTTGTCCTCCCTGTTAATATACATGAGGGGGACCGAATATTAGAAACAGCTGTCAATAAACTGCAGTCCAGGCCAACAGCAGCACTAACTATGAGCTCAATGGCAAACATAGAAGTGAATGAACACCTCTGTTACTGTGACAACAAGACAAGCTGAGCATTATAGGCAGCAGGAAAGGAAACTTTATGACACAACAGCTGGATTGGATTGGATTAGATTGTACAGGTGGACCTAATAAAGTGGCCACTGAGAGTATATACAGAATAAATAAGCTTACTCCTTATTGATAATAAACTTAAAATGGCCAGGTGAAGGACAACATTCAAGTTAACTCTAAAAAACTAAATTCTATAGAAATACATCAACTAAAACATGTATTCATCATTGTTTTACTTCTTTGGTTTCCATGTGTTATTTTAGTGGTAGTAAGAGGCTAACTACTGATACATGTCCATATTTTGTGCTGCAGTCCAATAGTTTAATGAAAAATATTTTGACCATAATAGCATTGTGTCATTATGAATTCAGCAGTGGATACTGTAGTGGAAAGTTCACTCAACATCATAAATATGTAGCTTCAGTTCCAAACAGAACAAATACAACACAGCACAGTCTTAACGTTGCTTAAACACATGTTGAAGCAAAGCAGTGTTGTACAAACTGCCATGTTGAATGCTCAACAGTCGTGAAGACGATAGCAGCATTTTTTTTCCACCAATTGCTTTAATAAGGCCAATACTAAGGGCCCTATCTTGCGTCAGAGTCCCTAAACCCGTTATTTGGGGATTTAGCATTGCGTAAGAGGCGTTCCCCCGCAAAAGTTGCTATCTTGCACACCTGCCATTATCCCTGAAACACCTGCGCTACCCGTTACATTATGCATAGGCGTGGTTTGGGCGTTACGCCAGTTAAACCAATCAGTGTGCCAGGTGCCATTGCCATTAAGAGCAGGATGGCTATCCCAAATCCGCAAACCGAAACCCGCGATTTAGTACTATCTCTGCCATTTTCCCAGGGGTTCAACTGAGGCTAAAGCAAGGTGACCTTTTTTAGGCGGAGCCGCATGTGCACGTCCACATGTGTCCAAGTAGACGTGCATTGAAGCCGCCTGGGCGCGCTCTTGTAACAGCCCAAATGGGATAGCGGGTGGTTGTGGGGACCTGCTATCCACTTTCCCTAATGTGTGTGGTCAAGATAGCAATTGTAGGGAAAGCGCATAAACACGCCCACGGGCACACCTCCAGGCGCAAATAACGGAGTCGGCATAATGGGGTAGTGTGGCCGCAAGATACCGTTTAGGGATAGTGGAAGCTGCTAAATGTGTAATTCACGGGTAGCAGGTAGTGGCAACGGGTAGCGCAGTGTGAAAGATAGAGCCCTAAATGTCAAAAGTGCACACATAAGATTTTATTATGCAAATGCAGCTGTCCTCATCCTGTTTTCAGAGCAGAATGCTAACCACCGAAGCAAAAACTAACAAACATCTACAAGAATCACCAGCAGGATTTTCAGATCTGATTGTGAACTGTGGAAAATAGTTGTTAGATCTAACACTGATGCTGAAGAACAAGAAAAGCAGAGGGTATGAGCTCAGTAGCACCCTATAACAAAAAAGCCCATTTGCCAATTGCCAAGTATTAGTGATTATTAGGAAATATAGGTTTATTTCAACTGTAATTTTCCAATTATGTTATTAAACAGAGATGGATTCAAAGGCAAACTTTTGTCCACTGGTTAAAATGCACAGATTATAATTTCATTTTTTTCTCCTTCCATCAGGGTTTCATAATGAAAGAGATTGCTCTTTGCAAGTTATTCAAATGCAACATGGAGTTATAGTTCTTACTATGACAGTCGCTCCTTTACAGAAACACTTACTGTAACGGGAAAAGAGCTTGGAGCTAGATGAATGGTTTCTAGGGCTGAGACTTTCTACGGAGGAAAATGAATTGATATTTTAGGGTGTTGAATCTTTCACACACACCCCCTTTATTAATAATAGATATATTCATAACACAATGAATAATTTGTGTTAAATTAGTAAGCACTAGTGTGTAATTTGGTTGTATAATTGCATGGAACTTGCAGAAGTCTGTCCTTTTTGATTCATTATTCATTTTTTGCCTCTCCCTCCTCAAGTTAACTTTTTCAAAGCTCTGCTTGAATTAACAATACTTTTTGCACAACAGGGGTTCTTTATGACCCAGCTATGACTCAAACACTAATTAAAAGATAACACAGCTCATGTTTCACTATGGGTCTGTATGCCTACTCAATATGATAAGGTTTTTTTCCATACAGTATGTAACAGTTGAAGAACAGCTTAAAGTCAGTACCCATCCATCTAATTCAAGAGCATGATGGTGAATTTTTATTGGCGAGGCTTTTGCTCTGAACAGCGGTGCAGCTAATGGGCAGGCAAACTTATTATAGGTCAGATCAAGCAAAAGGTCTACAACTTTTGAACGATGTGATCAGCTACATTCACATACTGGGAGATTTCCAAGGGAGTTGAAAGGCAGAATTAAGGGGAACTGAGGATGTAATTATTGCATTAATCATTATTGTGACAGAGGACAGCAAAAACAGACACATATGCACAATACAAAGTTTAAACCAGTGTTTCTGCCCATTGTAAAGCATTTTGGTTTGCAGAGATGTTAAAGGGATAATTAAGTCATTTTGAAAAAATTTAGATTATTTCACTTCCTCCCAGCTGTTATGTAGGAAACTGCTTAGAGGAGAGACATTTTTGACCACAACATTGGGAAAATCACAAAAAAGTTATTACAATGGTGTTGCTGAACACACTGTAGTAATTACACCTTTTCTTCAAAACATCTACCAGAGAACCTTTGTTTTCCAGAACATTATGGCCTGCTCTGCTATTTAACATTCACAGTAGCTTACCTAGTAAATTCTGGATATGTAGGCCTGTCTCTCACTGCACAGTTTCTCAGTTTGTGATAGGAAAGGGGAGCAGTGTTCTCATGGCTTCGCAGTGAGTTCAGGGAACTCCTGTGAGCTGTATGAGTGCAGCTGGAAGAATGAGCTCTTCTCTAGTATGTGGCAGTCCAGCGCGCCAACATGGACAGGATCACTGTATTCCTCACTCTTTTGCCATAAAAATGACCTTGGTTGGTTAGCATTGTCCAGTTCTTCTGTAGCTTGGCTTCATGGCTTCAACTTTGACTAAATGCTTCTTCATGGCAAGTGAAGCAAGCGGCGTTCCTAACTAAACAGCAACACTGCAAGGAGTATTGTAATCCACGTGATTGATTGACACCAGTAATATCAGAGTCCTGAACAGGTGGGAGGTGGTAGTAAATGGTCCAAAGGTAAGCTTGTTTTATTACACAACATGACACAAGTGCTCCCCCACATGAAGATATATGCAGTTTTAATGTCGCAACACAGTTGAATCCATTATGTATTAGATTTATCAGTTATTTTCTAAATCTCTGGCCAGGTGTCACGGACACCCAGGGATCCAGGGATCCCACTTTGAGAGGCTCTGCTCTAAATGTGAACCATTAACCTCCTGCCATCGAGATGGTTCCCTCTGGCCAGCATTCTTTGAAATTATCGCCAAAACACACTCAAATAGTGAAAATTTGAGTTAAAGTTTGAGTTTGATGATGTGTAGCAGAAATTTTACAGCCAAAATGGTGTAAAACGGTGGTTGGCATGTGGCTGGCAGGTGGCTGGAAGGTTTGAAAAGAAGAAACAAATCACAACATTTGTACATGTGTTCAATGAAGCCTACACAACCTACACAAGCGAAATGATATTGTGATACAGGAAGTGCAGAAGTTACCAGATTTGTCTTGATGCCGATAACAGGAAAAATATAATTTCAGACATTAAAACATTGACTTGTAGATTTTTCTTAGTTTTTGCTTCCATGGTTGCATTTTGCTCTGAAAACAAGATGGGGACAACTACATTTGAGAAATAAACTTTTATGTGCCCAATTTGTGTGCACTCAGTAGTCAAATGTGCATTTTAATTTCAGAAAGCAACACTTTGGATTAAGGCGATCATTTTTCAGAATGTTAGCTGGGGGGAAGTCCACCTCAATGGCAGGAGGCTAACAGTTAGCATGTGGAGAATCCAGCCAGTATCCAGCACTCAGTAACAAGGAGAGGAAGATAGCACCACTACTGTCCTACAGAACAGCTGGGGGGGAGTGAAATAATGTTACATTTTTCAAAATGGATGAACTTTCCCTTTAAGGATTTGTTGCCATCTTGCAGAATAAATTGAGGTTGCATGAGAAGTAGCAGGCATACAGAATAATATGGACTCCAGGCTAAAATCTGATCTGTGCCTCGGCTTTTGTCAAGATTTAGTGGGTTTAGTTTATTGACCATTTGTTTAAAAAAAGACAATGGAAATTCTTAGTCATTAACTCCTGAAACAAGAACACAGAGAAAAAGCCAATCCAAACAGACAGTATACCTTTAAATGCATGCCAGATTTTCTGTGCAAAGTGCATATCGATCAAACAGAATTATTATCCCACTGATGATATTCTCATCACTTAACGTGGAAGTTAACCTGCTGGACCAAAAACTTCATGCACTGAAGGTAGCGTTCTTCAGATGTTTCCCCTAGGTGTGGCCTGGGGTCAGAGGTTCGGCTGTGGACCTGTGTAGCTTTTATGTGGCCATCTGTGTGGAGCCACAGCGGTGCTATTATAGGTCACAGTACAGTGATCGGGGGTTACAGAGGGGAAACACCAACAGCTGCTCTCATGAGGCCTGAGCAGCCTCTGTCCCGCTCATTAGCAACCACACACAAACCAATGGAAATGTGAGGCAGTCACTCATGCAGACATGCTCACGCATGCACACTATTAGTAGCATGCGCTGCTCACACATACTGCACAAATTACTGCACACACGCAGATGAGCACATAAGGAAATGAACATTTTTGGAAATATGTCAAACTGCTCACAGTTCAGTGCTTCAAAGCGAATATGAACACACACACACACACACGTGCACACACACACACACACACACGCACGCACACACACACACATACGTTAAAAGCATGACCCATCTGCTGTATATGTGAGATGTACTGTATATGTGAGGATATGGGCACACGTGCGCACACACACACACACACATGTCATCAGTTTCAGTTATTAAATCGCATTCTAGGACTAATTTAGATATGGTCTGTAGAGCAGGCTCCCTTGAGTTTGTGATCTGATTATAATTTCATTGCTTCACTGTTTTGGTTGAAAAATAGAGACATTCTCAATCATCTCTGCCATTGTATGCAGTGTACATACTACTGACAGGCCAAGTGTGTTCATATATATGTGTGTGTGTTATTGTACAAATGTGCAATAAAGAAAATGCTACATGTATAATATATGATTTCATGATGGCAATCAAAACATACATCGACAGCTTACTAGCTGCTAGGTGCGTCAGTCTGCAGACTGTAACTGTAACATGGTCATAGCATTTTTCTGGGTTTGTCTATTCAGATTGATTTTCAAACTGCTTCACACCTTGAATCCATTTACACTTGGTATCCAAAAAATGCACGATAAAACAAGCTAGAAACGGGCAAAGTTTAGATTGTATCTGATCTACCAGAAAGTTGCAGAGGTGATCTGATCTGAGCCAGAGTCAGCCAGGGGAAATACAATCCTGTGCAATGCGTTCACCTTTATCATAAAGTAGTGCCCACCGGGTATAAACATCATGGCTCACTCTGACGTATGCTTCTGCACTCAGCTTCATCAAAGGACTCCAGCATGATCCACTCCTGCCACTCTTTACTTTACTTCCCCTCATCCCTAGTCAAGAAGCCACTGCAGCAGCTTTCACAGCAGCTGCAAACAACCTGTCATCTTTTCTGTTGCTTGCTACAAAGACAAGCCTTTCCTTCTCAAATGAAAAGCATCTACAGGCTGCATGGTATCATCCTCCATGCATCCTCTGTGTTGTTCTTTTTTTTTTAGTGCCAAAACGTCCACACAAAGGCCTGATGTACATCTCTAAATTTAGCATCAGGTCTTTGTGTAGACCTGCTAGTATTAAAACGTGTACTTGAGGAATAGCATAATCTAAGATTTCTTTTGCCCAGATTTTCCATCGGCCAGTGGAATAGACCATGCATTCAGAATGGAACACTGAAATGAATTGTGAAGTAATGCTGCTGCGTTTTCATATAAATAAACGATTCATTAAAGATGAATACCTTTAAGATTTTAAAGAGCTGTTGCTGGCCTAACAGGTTACACTAAGGGCAGTTTCTCACCTATAACTTGCTTGCTTTGGCCAGATTTAGTAAAATTGTAAATTAATGACACAAGATTGAACAGATTCTTCATCTGCTGGACAAACATTTGGAAGGGAAACTCCTTTGTGAAATCCCAGTTGCAGATAACAGCATATTGCAACAACATAGCAATACTAGAACCGTGGAGCAGCAACAACAAGGTAGACCTTGTTGTTGTTGTCCCAGTATTTTTAGGTGTTCACAAGTAATTGCAAAGTCCTGTCATCAGCCCATATTCGTAGAGGAGCCCTCACCTTATTGGTACTCCATGTTTGTCTCTGACTCATTTCGGCAGCTCTGGCAGCTTCAGGTGTCAGCATGTGCCTCCGCCCCACATGTCGCAATACACTGTCTTTTGGTTGACCTCCTATAGTTCAGCTGGATTATGTTCTCACTTGTGACAAAGAGTACCATGGTTCACATGGAACTGGACCAAGTCACTATTCAGGCGGCCCATGGCATGGTTGTTTGTTCCAAACCAGAGTTCAAATACAAGTTCTCATGAGGCCAACTATCAGGGAAGATGTACCATCGTCTTTTTAAAACTGACCAAACACTATAGGTGTGAAAGCCCCCTAAATAATAAATGATCAAATAAGCGTGCCTTGAGGAACAGGAAATCCTGAGATCATGTCAAAATGTCAAGAACTGGTCACATTGTCTTTGGATATTCCCCAGTAGATGTTCAACAGAATGTCAACGGATATGAAGTGAAATCTCAACAAGAGGTCATGAGCATTTCAACAGTCATGAATTATACTTCAACAACATATTGACATATCTGTTGACATTCTGTTGTATGTGTTTGCTTTTTAACAAACATGGAGGCCTGGTTGACATTATTGCTGGTTGTCTTCTGTGTTATTATGAAACCCACCAGAGTTCGGGGCTAAGGTTGGGGCTATGGTTGGGTGAAGGCTTCCTTACTTCAGTGATATTCTGCTGAAGTCTTGTTGATATTGAACTTATATAGCAATTAATGTTCTGTTAAATAAGTATTGGAGACTATCCAAACACAGTGTTACCCAACATGCCTCCCCATGTGACTCAATTACTCTGCATTCAGTTGTGCTTGGAAGTCAGACTGTTCTGAGTTAATATTCCCAACTTCCCAAATAATTGCTATCAAGATGTCTGAGCACAGCTGAATGCAGGGTTATGCAGGGTTATACATGTTCAGGGCCTCAGTCAAGTAACTGATCAATGACCCTATCAACCCCCTGCAGATATATTCTGAGTCTTTGTGCTATGGTACATTAAAAAAATCTCATTTATTGCAGCTTTGAAGTATCAAACAATTGTGAAGTCTGGTTCTCAGATGGAAAAATCCATAATCTCCTCTGCTAGAAGGCAGTCTGTTTCATCTGCCTTTGCCAGGAAGGATGTACACTCTTACAATAACAATGATTGAGGAAATTTGTCTGGACTTGTAGAATTTGAATGTGAATTGCTGGACTCGTGTATCCTCTCCTGTCAACACTGTGCACACTAGAGAAGGAATTCAGTGGTTGGTTTGGTTGAAAAATCTGCAGGAAAGAGGATTTAGGATACAGACTGGCAGGCTGGAGACTGTAAACTGCATGTGAACATCAGTCTATCTGTAGTGGCACTGAGCTGGACTGGTGACCCGTCCAGGGTGCATGCTGGACAGGGCTCCATGACCTGGCCATCCCAAGAAGGAAGGGAACGGGTAGAGAAGCATAATGAAGGAAGCACACACAAAAAAATCAGATCACCATTTCGCACGATGTAGTACCAACAGAAATGATGTGACTGCCGTTCCTGCCATTAGATAGATAGATTGATAGATACGTCAGCTAAGGAACATAACCTGCAATGAGGGGACTTGCATGTGGCGAACATTAGCATTGTTTTGTTAATGTTAGCTAATGGCTTTAGGTGTTATGAGACACTGGACAAAAATCACCAGTCTGTATTATGCAAAGTGTGTTTCTCATAAAGTTGAATCTCTGTCCTGTCCTTAGTTCAAACAGCAGCGATAAAGTGGTTTATTGTGGGATTTTGCCATTTTATCCGTTTTATTTTCATTTCTATTCATTTCAGTTTTATTTGTATAGTGTCAAATCATAACAGAAGTTATCTCAAGACACTTTACAGAAACCCAACAGATTTTGGCTAATCCCATAGACCAAAATCTCCCCCTAGAGCAGAACAAGGTGACAGTGGTGAGGAAAACATCCTTTTAACAGGGCCAAAAACCTCTGGGTGGGCGGCCATCTGCCTCGAGCGGAAGGGTTTGGAGGGCTGGGATGGTTTCCATGGGAGGGCTGGGAGGGTTTCCATACTCTCTCACTTGAGTTGAGTACTAGTTCAGTCAGGACATCTCACCCATAGGATGTGTATTAATTAAATGATGAGGCATGACAATGGGTTTGACTTTTGAAAACTAGTTTTGCTTTTATGTTAGCTGCTGCACACTATTAATTGAATCACTGCTGATATACGTATATACATTTCTTAGAGATAAATGCAACGCCTATGAGAAGATAAAGACAGGGAGCTGGATGATGTGATACTTACGGGCTTTGAATTTAGGTAGGAAGATGATGATTGGTTAGCTATAAAAAAACAAACAAAAAAAATACACCAGTCAGGAACCAATCAGCTGATGGTACCCAGCGAGTTCCCTGACTGGACTAACTCTGCGCACTGGCACTGAAGTCTGGCACCAGTGCAAATTTGAAATGCTGTTGCTATGACATATTGTCCCTGCCTTCTTTTATACGCTCCTTGAGGTCACCTAAGGGCTGTTACCTTTTTGGTTTTGCCCTCTCTACCACCAGTCCTCATTCTTTATCGCTCCTCCACACTGGCTCCATTCCAACCCAGACGAAGCTATCTCCTCTTCTGAGCCCTCTTCTATCATTCCTGGACTCAACACATGCATCATCTCACTGCCACTCCTGAGCATGACAGTGCAGTATTGTGAATGTCATCTTTGGTCATAGAAAGCATCGGGGTCTCTTGGCCAATCAAAATACCTTGTAATACCATCTTGTGATAATGGAGAGAATAGAGGGGGAGGGAGATGGAGACATTAGATTGAGTCCTGTGGCAACTGGGACTCTAGCCACTCCGCCCTTCAAAATGAGAGAGATAGAGAGACAGGAGAGATAATGCTGTTTTCTCAGAGTATCAATATGCTGCTTTAGCCTTTAAGGGGAAACTCCACTGAAATTAACATTTAGGTTATTTGTCAAAATGTATTAAACTTTTTTCCTGCTGCTTTATGAGTTTTGAGTTATGAGCGCTCAAGATCAAGGAATAGGCAATTTCTATAAACAGATTGGATTTCTTTAGACACTGAAAAAAATATAGATGTTTCTTTCTTTTTTGTCTTTTTCTGTCTTTCTTTCTTTCTCGCATTTGACTGGGGTACCAACCATTTTGTAGCTGTGGGAAATGTTGTTCCCTTGTTTATCTTTTCACTTCAGGGTCACATTAAAAAAAAAAGCATTTGACTGTGAATTTGTGGTGTGGTTGCACCTCACTACACACATATTCGTGTGCGCACGCACACACCCACAGACACTCACACACTCATTACGGGTTAGGCTCTGCGCTGTGAGATAAGATAGGTCAAATGCAGTGCTGGGCTGAGCTGAGTGGAGGGGGTGGGGGTGGGCCGTACAGTGAATAACAATGTCCAAAACTAATCGGGATTAACTTCTAATCGCTTCAGCCACTGGGCCACTATGCAAATCAGCTCATTTATAGGCACAGGCCCTGGCCCCTGATTGGACCTTATCAGAAGTGAGGAAGGACGGTGGAGGAGGGGGAGTTGGATTAGCGGGCCTCGGTCACAATGTGGCTGGACACTGGAATAAACACCGTCTCTGTCCATCTCTCTGTGTCCATTTGTTTCTGTGTGTCTTTGTCTAAAGCCGGATGACTCTTTCATTCTCCAGTCCTCTCTCTGCTTGTACATTTTGTCCCTTCCTCTGCCTGTGTCACTGACTCCAAGTTTTGTTTCATGCCCGCATATTTTATTTTATCTTTCTACACTCTGTGAACTCCACAGTTCGAGAAGCAGTTAATACATTTTCATGTCTTTCTTTCCCTTGCTCTCTTACTTTGTCTTCTGTTTCTTTGTGTGCGCACAGGGTATTCTGCTCTCACTGTTTCACCATTTATTTGATCGCTACATTTTAGACTCTTACACTGAAATAAACTAGTTTCAGTCCTGTAGAAATTTATTCTGCTCCACACTGACTGAATCTGGAGTTGTGATGTTAATATCAGTTTTCACTAAGGTTACTTCTGAAGGGTAAAACCATGTAAGCTTAGTACAACCACCATATTTTTATTTTCAAATTGACTTCATCTGCTTATACAGGATCACATGAATTTTTGATACAAGTTCATGCTATACATCATGTCTCATAATATCAAAGTAATACCAAAGTTATCTGGTGTTTTAAAGCACAGCTGAGCTTTGAGTATTGGGTTGTATAGTTACCTGGGTGTGAAGGGGTCCACATGGTGGTGAAATCTCCTTATTAGTTGCTTTGTGCTCCCCTGAGCTGCTAATCCACAACACTGCATTTGTGTCTCTCCATTCACTTCCATAGTGCAGCAAAACAGCCAGCAAAATAACACTTTTAGCACATAAACAAATGCAAACAAAGACAGTTATTCCTGTATAAAAAAACAAGTTCTGGTTCCCATTTTTTGAGGAAATTAAACAGCTCTTTGTTGTTAATTTCCAATTTGAATTGGAAAGTAGATCCGGCAGGTTGCATCTGCAGGAAACCTCTGCATAGTGACCTTACACCAGGAGGAAATGATCTGAAAGTACTTTGAAAAAATAATTGCAAATACACAAAAACAAATAGGTACTGGAACTTGTTGTTTTGTATATTGGCATAATCTGCTTTGTTAGCATTCATTTATGCTGAAAGTGTTATTTTGGGACAGAAATCTAGTATTGTAGATTAGCAGCCCAGGGGAACAAGGAGAAACTGTGGCGGATATTTCACCACCATGTGGACTCATATCACCCCCAGGTAACTATACATACCAACACTCTACTAAAGTTAAATTTTACTTTAATGGGAAGAAAATATAAATTATTTTCTTATATTTTACAACTGATTATTGCTTCTTTTGGTGGTTGCTCGCCTATTGTGATCACACACTGAAGGCCTTTGTATTTAACAGCACATCATGGATCACTGGAAAGGAGTAATGACATATTTATTGTTAATTACATGCACAGAGATTTAGATATGGAGTCTTACACCCGTGGACATCACATGATTAGAATTCATATTCATGATTTGACCGTCTCCTGTTGTCTCCTGTGTTTTTATAGTTACGGACGAGTATATGCTGCCGACCCCTACAACCACACACTTACTCCAGCAGCCACATACAGCGTTGGTGCCATGGTAAGACCATCCTGCTAGCCAACTGTCTCTTGTCACCATCCCTGGCCTTCTTTACACCTGGCGTTGACATGCTTCTCAGTTTGGGGATAGTCTCCACATTAGGATGACACTGACAGCTGACGTTAAAGTGCATCTCCAGTAGACACATTAAAAGCTGTGCACATCATTTGCTCTCGTGATGTTGACATTTAAAGCTGTAGCGGGCAGTAGGGTGACGCAAAAATCCATCCATTTTATCATTCTAAATCACAAATTATACAGCAGGTAGTTCAGGTGGAGCAATTTGATTGGACAAGAGGCATTCTGTGAGTGCTGATATACAGTATAACAGCACTCTGACATTTCACTATTATGTATAACTCCTCTTTACTTGTGTTTAGTAATTAACATTAACAGCCAGGATCTAGCTACATCTTGATGACGGCACAAAGATGGACATGTTTCTAAAAATTATGAAAGGCCAGCAGATTACAAGGGGGAGGAAAGAAGCCTGGGGAAGCTAGCTCGAGGTTAGGAAACTGCGTAGTCATGTTCAATCCAGTTGAAGCTAGGACTGAACAATTATTTGAAATATTATCAAAACTGCAATATGGCCAAGTACAATATTTCGAGTTGCAATTTTGTGATAAAAGTGAAATGTATAACAAAACATTATGAGTAAAGGTGCTACAGAGATGCCCTGGCCAATAAACTGGACTTTCCAGATGTAAGAAAACTGTACATAAAAAACACACCACCCTCATATTAATAGCATGAACATTTTAATGTAAAAATTATCATCACACTAAAATCGTGAATCATACTGTAACATATAACGACTCATATCATAAAATAAATCGCAATGTGATTTTTTTTTTTTTTTTTTTGCTTTTTCACCAAATCGATCTGCCCTCATTGAAGCTTCAGTCCTGACAGAACTATTTGTGTTGACAGAGCTGAAACATAGATTAAATAACAAATTATTGTCTCTTAGTACCCTGACTTGTTAAATGCTGTTGTTCTTAGAGCTGTCGTATAAAAGCAACAGCCCACTCGAGGTGGTGCTGTTACACTGAATATCAGCACAGCTGGGATTAGGTCTGGCACTCGGCCTGCGGTCTCGAGCCTATGACAGAATCACAGCAGGGCTTTTCTTCGGTGTAACAGCACTCCAGCAGAGGAGGACGTCACATCCCACTGAGATGCCGAGGACTCCTCCTGTTTCCCCACCTGACATGAAATGTGGTGTCAGTGTGGTCACTGGTGGAGAATCTGACCCTCTTCATCACCTCCACCTCGCCACAACCTAAAAAGACTTAAAGTTTATTGACTTGACTGTAGCCCAAGTAAGGAATAGCACACAGGAGACAGTTGTTTTGAGGGGTTGTATATTATTATTAATACATTATTCTTTAGCTACACTGAGCACATAATGTATCCGTTCCATTCATGCAGCAGCTGCTGCAACCAAACGTTTCCACTACAATCAATCAAAGCGAGAGGAGCCCGCAAGTCGTGCTGCTCTCCTGCACTCCAAGCAGAAAACCAGGCCAGTCTTCTGTTTGTGTTTGACGTGGATTGTGCGCCGCCCTTTTACCCATTAATGAGTTCAAAAGTATATTCACTTTTAAATAAATGATCAAACTGTACAGGAAATATTTGGCTGTGGATTTTTTTTTTATCTTGAATTTTTCAGTTTTCGAATTTGGCCCTATCATGACAATACAGATTTAAATAATAGGCTGAATGAAACAAAATAATAAAACTGAATCACAGAAAAAATGAAAAGAACTCACAGGTTAGTTCCCTGACTCCCAAAACAAACCGCTCCACAAACACAGTGGATACGTCATACTGTTATTGTGGCCAAACAGTTGCTCTCAGGTGACGTGTGATGTTTTGTGGTGAGAAATTACAGTGAAAATGAGGCTTTAAAATTCAAGTCACAACATGAATTCCTAAAATAGAGCAGTGGACTTTATATTAGAAAACAAAATACAAAATAAACAAAAATTAATAGATATACACAGAGAGTACATTCACGAGACATATTTCACCTATGAATATGGAGGAATATCAACTTAAGTTTTGCACAGAGCTCCCTGGTCAGGTCCTCCTGTAGAAAACATAAAAGTATCATTTTTATTAGACGGCAACTGACAAAAGCAAAATCACAGATCAGTATCTGGAGGCATATTTTCTGTATATTGTGACCATTTTTGACATAGAATTTTGCAGTATTTTACAATCTGATCTGTGTCCAGCCTTAATGGTTGTGTATGATCACATACATATTGGATGTAACGTACATTCTGACAAAAACATATTTCTATTTGCGGAGTTGCTAAAATGGTTTTGGGACGTATTAAATTTACACGTCGTTGTTACTGTGGACTGGAGAGACACTTTTAATGAGGAATGGAGAAAAAATGCATTTGCACTTTTTTGTTAATGTGGCTAAATGTGTCTGTGGCTGATGAGATCTTAATTGCACATGTCTTCACACCCTGATTTGATATGTTTTTGTTCCAACTCAACCCAATCTGATCGCCTGTGTTGATGCCTGGTGGAAATGGAGTCTGTCTTTCCCCTCCCCCTTCATTTTTAGTTATTTGATTTTCCAACTTTCCTCCACAATCTGACCATGTTCACATGTTCTCCCCTTCATCCACTCCATATTCTTCAACCTCCCCTTCTCTCTTTCAGTGGCTGTGCATGGGGCTTTTCTGCAGCACTGACATCTCCTCACTTAAACTTAATTGAATTTGTCTCTGGCGCTAACGGCAGTCCAAATGCCACATTAATCCCGCCTGTAAAAGGTGATGAATGTCTTCATGCCTTGGCAGCCCAGTCCATGTTAGTTATTATATTTCTAATTTGGTGGATACCACCTCACCCCGCGCTCCCCGGTAATGGAATAATTAGTCATTTTGATAATTAAATCCCTTCACCTAAGTGTTGCGGCAGC
The DNA here is from genome assembly GCA_900302555.1 of Myripristis jacobus. NCBI lineage: Eukaryota > Metazoa > Chordata > Actinopteri > Holocentriformes > Holocentridae > Myripristis > Myripristis jacobus. The sequence continues at coordinate 35,494 of OMLB01021873.1, forward strand.
CGCAGGGAGGAGGCAAGGGAGGGAAGGATTGAGCAAGAGAGCTGGGAGGACTGGAGGGATGTGAGACTGTGGCCAAACAACACAGCTGTGGAGAAATAAGATAAAGACAAGCAGAAAGAAAGATGGAAGATAGAGTGGTACATGTAGAGAGAGACAGGCAGGTACAAAGAATGTATAAAAGGGGGAAAAAAAGGACGTTACGTTGTAGCAACAGCATTCCAAATTTGCGTCAGTGCCAAACTTTGGTGCCACTAATATTGAAGTCGGCGTGATGGCATGGAAAATTCCAGTAGAAACCACTGCCTTTTGAGCGCACAGAGATTCAGCTACATAACAAAATACACCTAAAATACACTTACATAATACAGACCAATGTTTTTTTTGTTTGTTTGTTTGTCTATTCTTTATCCAGTTTGTGCAGAAGTTGTCCTTGTTATTGGTCAGACAGATCAGGAGTGTGTCCAGCAGCTGCTCTAAGTTAATGTGAGCCGCATCCAAAAGTCAGTTTACTTCAACCAATACATCAAGTGTGAGCCGGGTAGCAATATATCAAATAAGCAGCTATCCAGACTAACTTGAATAACTTGTTCAACTAGCTCATGAAAGGAGGGCAGGCAACTAGTTTGTGACCGTGTCCACAGTTTCCACGCAGCTTGCTGCTAATGTAGACTAATGATCCTTTGTGTGTCTTTGAACTTGGAATATCAGAATGATGGGATGTTCTGAATGTACAGAATGACAGATAATTTTGCATATTTAGTTACGATTGTCTAAACTTTGAACTGAACTGAACCCCATCCTCTTAACTAGGAGGAAAGCCACGTAAACAAAACACCTGCTAATAATTCAATTATATCTTTAATAATTAGCTATTAATTAACAGAACTGCCTTGTGTATGTCTGTGACCAAAAAAAAAAAAAAATCTTGCACACTTAAAATTTGAGCTTGAATGTGTTTTTAACCATTGATTACTGTGATCAGAAGAGACGCTGGTGCTAATGTTAGTCCAAATTAGAACCCAGTTTCCCATCATCCAGTCTAACAGTCTCAACCAATGTCTTGTTTGATTCAGTAATTACTAAACACTGGAATCTAAAAATGTGTATGGCAGTCAATTTATTAATGTTGAAATGATAGACAGAAGAGCAGCAAAACACTTAATCCTGAGCTTTAAAGGGACAGTTCACCCATTTTGAAAATTCTGGTATTATGTCACCTCAGTAGTGGTGCTATCTTCCTCTCATTGTTACTGAGTGCTGGATACTGGCTGGATGCTCCAAATGCTAACTGTTAGCCTTCTGCCATTGAGGTGGACTTCCCCCCAGCTAACAGTCTGAAAAATAACTGCCTTAATCCACTCAAATTGTTAAATAAACAAAGTTTGAGTTTGATGATGTGTAGCAGAATTTTACAACACAATGGTAGAACTATTTTCTTGTGGTCCTCAGTTGCAGCGGTGACTGGCAGGTTGCTGCAAAGTGTAAAGCGTGTGATAGAGGAAAGAGGAGGAAAAGAAGAGGCTAGCCACAACATGACTTGCCAGTTATCTTTTAGTGCTCAGCAAAATGTTGTTATTTTTGTCCTCCAACATGCGTACATGTGTTCAGTGAAGAAAACAAACAATAGAAACTCAAGCAAACTACTTGTGTGTCTGTGGTGGCTACTTTTAAGAATGTTAGCTGGGGGGAAGTCCAGCTCAGTGGCAGGAGGCTAACAGTTAGCATGTGGAGCATCCAGCCAGTAACCAGCACTCAGTAACAATGAGAGGAAGATAGCACCACTACTGTCCTACAGAACAGCTGGGGGGGACTGACAACTTATCACATTTTTCAAAATATGCACTGAAAGCCCTCTGTCCATCTTCACTTTTTGAATGATTTTGCTTGTCTTTGGTTCACATTCTGTTTTTTTGCCACCTGTTTTGCCTTCTTGATTCGATTCATATTTGTCCTTATGTTTTTCTTAGTTTATTAACCGGATTTCTTTCATGTAGCTGTTGGCATGTTCCCCTGGCATGAAGCGTCTGGGTGTGCTTGCTGCATGACGGTTGCTCCGGTCACGGGTCATTTCATCCCGCATGGGGTTTGCACCGGAATAACGGTAACGTAAAAGTCCAGTTGTGTGTGGTGCAGAACTGAGGGAGGCTAACAAGTGTGTGTGT